>RHLR01000159.1:0-34043 GCA_009806335.1 Davidsoniella australis
CTAGGTGGCTAAGCACGCATAACTAAATCAAGTCTTGGCTTTGGTTGGGGGGACTTTAGAGCACAGTATAACCACAAAAGGAAATTCACTCAACTTACTATTGATTACAAGAAAACCAATACACTAATGGAGCAAAACAAAGAGTTCAGTACGACATCATGGTGCTAACGGAAGCTGGTTACTATCGTATAAGCAGATACGCTTAAGTTGAGCTTTAGTAATACCTTTCGAGGTTGCGTTTGTTAGTTTTTGGTTTTGCTATAATCCTGTCTGGTTGTAGTTGGTTTCAGAGTTGGTCACTCCCTATCCGAAATCCAAGAACACCTACAAACATACAAACATAGGCAGAAGTTACAACGACCCAAAGAAACCATCTGACTGCTGAGGCGGTGGTGTGCACCCATTACTCTAGGTAGATTCTTAATAGAGACCGACTATCCCGCCGTTCATAGTTCCTACAATTCGGTTCATGGGAAACCTGATTTTCAAACAAAACCAAACAATGGCGCTTAAAAGAGTAAGACGAGAAGTCAACCGCAGAGTAGCGCTGCTTAGAGTCTACAACAACCACACCTAAGCAGATCTATACTTTTGACTATACAAGTATCATTCCTTGGATCTTGAGTAACTACAACTACCTCATGTACAACCTAATAAAAAGACTTGGCTTAATGCTGTTCTATGGTCCTTTTTAGACGCTAATGTGACACACACTCGCTACGGCGTTTGTTTGAAGAAGCTAGAACTACTTATATTTTTCTCGGCATATAATCCGGTTTATTAATTGTGGTAACTAGTGGATTTAAGCTTGAAGAAGTCTATTTTCTCTTATATACTAATCAGACGTACACATTCTTTCCGAATGTTTGTTCATATGGTAAACAAACAACCCGAATATAAGAAAGGATTAACAACATCTGACCACAAAAATGGAAATTCAAGCACAAGAAATTCCAGTATTAACTCAAATACATCGAGTAGGCTGTGCTACTTGGATTTTTTGTATCACGCCATCAATCATCTTGAATATTCTACTACCTATCTTCCGCCCTATCTAAGCTAATGCAAAAGTTACATATATTTTTCTTTTGCATTTTGCACAAATATAGGCAACAAATTATCTTCATTCCCGAAATTGACTAGATCGTACACACTTTAGCACTAGTGTCATTCCACTAATATATTTCAATATGACTTCTGCCTTGGAACACCCCCTCCTCCACCTCTCCCGGAGATTCCATTTTAAGGGGAACGCCAAGCCCAGAAACTCTAACTATCCGGCTGACTATCCAGCTGACTATCCGGCTAGCGAGGCATGGGAACAGAGTATCTAATCTCAAGGATTCTACAAATATCATCATGGCTCTGCATGAAGCTGCCAAGATATAAAGAGCTAAAGCAAGAACGAAGACTCTACCTCATTACTATCTCGTTCAACCGTGTGTTCAATATTGTGGATATGAGGACGCTACATTTTCCATCTTTAATAGTTATTACTTCTTGGATATCATCAGCATCTTTATTGATATGTTTGTTTATGGTCGGCCTTGATTTGCTACCTTGTTATAGTCTATTAAATAGATATTTGTTTTATCAAGACTATAAGATGTTTTGATTTTATTGATGTTGCAGTTGTTCAACCCTCACTTTATATTTCTAATACACTCCTGCTTCATATCACTCTCATTTTTTATCACGGAACTTACAAAATGATAGCCTGTGAAACATTATATAGTAACCCTATTTAACTACATATAAGATATAACCCTAATATTTTGTCTTGCTGTTCTGTGTCATTACTGTCATACCTTCATTACTCTATAGTTGATTCACATACGTTATCGTAATCTTTCATGTTTGGTAAATCGTAGAGCATGTGTTTGACTAGGCTAAGAATTCCAAGAGAGCATGTCAGTCACAGGAAAAAACCATCCATCCCTACATGTCACTTTAAAGTATCCCTAGTTAGTATAATTTCTTTTTTTGGCATTTCGAGGTTCTTGGCTTGGTAGAAAGGCACACTGAGAATAGTTGACTATTAAGGTACTGTGAAGTAGGTGATCCTAAATGATTAAGCAAAAAGATCGTATGATGAAGATTTATTATGCTTCAAAAAAGGTCGCTACAATTAACTAAGTATACTATGGTAAATATTATGCTTCGTTCTTCAATATTGGATTCAAAATTCAGATAACTATATATAAACCATCTACATATATATATAATATGTTGTTGGTGGACATGCTATTCCAAATTTTGTCTCTATTAATGAAAAGAAGAGTTATGGAAATTAAAGGTTCTCGTATACCACCATGGATTTTGTGATAGTTTGTTAACGAGCAGGTTTTTAATTGAAGTAAAGTACTGCATTGCCCCAGTGTGTTAATTAATTGATTTAATCTAAACTAATGCACTGCTGGGATATGCCACAAAACATAACAGGTCACAAAATAACCAATATATTGTCTTGCTCTGAGAAAATATACTGATTAAATACAACTATACACACGCATCGCCTTCGATGTTTGCTTATAGTTCGTGTGACTTGTAAATTACAGATACATAGTTAGCTGTTTAGTTATATTTCTTGTACTATTTTGAGGTATATTAGTGTTCGTTTTTGCATTTAGCCGGAAAAGCTCAGGGTAACGCAGTAATTGTTCAATTAAATAGACCTTTGACAAATTTCTTCATGTTCCGTGACCAAGTGCCTTGAATTATTGACCGAGACCAGAAGGGGAAAATGATGTGTATTAGTATACAGACAAGTACTCCAATGGAATAACTGGTGCTGTGCTATACTTTGGCCAAAGAACTTACGATACGAGAGTATATCTACACATTGTTTGTATAATTGTCTCATATATCTTCTACTGTCTTGTTGATTACAGAACTTATAAGGTGGTCTTGCCCGAAGTTGGCACTGCCGTGATTTGTTTTAACCGTAGAGTCGAACCAAACACAACGCTAAAGTGGATCGGTATTTAGCTGCCAGTTTGGATACTTGAACTTCTGTGCTTTTGTGCTTTGTTTCCTTCTTTTTTCAGATATAACTATCTTGGGATGGTTTGGAGGCCTAAAGATTTAAAGCCTGTGTGGTCTCCCTTTTTTTCATCGTTTTTTTTGTTTGAGAGAGACGTACATATATACACGTAGTTGTAGTTATGTACGTGGTTTGTGATCTTCAATACTTTATAAGGTCTGGATGCCCTTGGCCATAAGGATGTAGACTGACTAGCATGCTCCCTTTTCCCTTTTTTTCTTGCCCTTTTTCAAAGGCTGAAGAGAGTACCAAGAAATTGTATCTTCTTGTCTGTTAAGAATCAACAAGTAACTTAACTAGCCGCCCTTTCCTTTGCCTTGCTTGGCGTGTGGGAATCGGTCCCCATGACCTTTTCAGCGACAGCCGAAGACACTATGTTGGCTGTGGATTTGGTGGTTCAGGATTAGGAACAAGGATTTAGACTTGACTCCGGGCTAAATCTGTCCCTGATGAAGATGGGTTACATTTGCATATATCAAGACCATGATCTGCTTAGCATGTTCATACGAGAACCAGCGAGCTTGGCGGTGGTAATAACCAGTGCCATCATGAACTTGACCTTGCCTTTACCAGCATCGTTTTCTATCATTTTTTATCATTTGACTTTTACTTTTGCTTCCTATTATCAGTACCAAGAGGTGGTATGGTTGCACTATTTCGGACGTTTGACCAAGTTTATTGCAGGCCCGGATCGTCTCTTGTCACAGTAGCAGCTCCCTAAGAATAGAGTCGTAGTAGCCTCGCAAACGCGAGTTATAGAAACATTATTTATTGAATTTGGGGTTTCTGTAGAACGGCTATCGGACCTTATGAAGAAGAACATAGGTTTATTCTTTTCTTCTTCTTGTCATTGGCGGAAAGGGAGACGAACAAAGACCCTTGCCTCGAGAATGAGATCTGCAGAGTCGGGTGTTCTCCCTACGGTACGCTAAGTGGACGAATGTCCTAGTCTGGCTTGTGCTCTTGTTTTTTTTAGTGTACATGTATTTGTATATTTTTCTTCGACAGCTTGTGTTTGTTTTCCCGGCTTCTTTGCCGGGTTGGCAGCAACGCTGTGATGATCATTGCTGAATTCTCAAGTTTATTGGAGTACCATTCGTGACGTTTCTTTACTACGAAGTTGTATGAGTATGCTTGCTCCATCTAATGTGGAAATGGAGTAGATCAAGCTACTATATTCCGCTGGCGTGAATTATTTCAGGCACCGGGCCAAATACAGGCCGAGGCGAGGAGTGCATATGAAAGGGGAGGAGAGAAGAAGACTTTCTGCACGACGCACGAACCGGACTAGACGCGGCCTAGTGATGAACAGGATATGATATTGAAGTGACATCTAGGCTCTATATATAATGCCTGCTCGTCCCGGCATTCGTTTTGCCTACTGGCTCTTTCTTCTTCCTCTTCTTTGCTCCTCATCCTGTCCTAACTCATCAGGACTCGACTCTCTTGGCCTTGAGACACTTGACTGTGGCTACTCCGGTTTATTCTACACCTGATTTCTCTTTCTCGATTTATTTTTCACCATGGGTGCCTCACAATCCCAATATGTCTCGGCCCCATACTATCCGGCGCCATATGGCGGTTGGGTTGATGACTGGGCGGCCAGCTATGAAAAGGCTAAGGTTCTTGTCGACAGCATGACTTTAGCTGAGAAGACCAACATCACCGCTGGAACTGGAATATACATGGGTACGTAAAGCTGTTGTTTTGTTTGTTTCTCTATATTTGTGTCAGAGAAAGCGCTGAGACCGCCTATGGAGGAGATGACGGCCTAGTGTGATGCCCAGTGCGGTTATTATCTGAAAAGAGAAGAGAAGACAAAACGAAGAACACCTGATAAAATGAATCTCTGCTAACTTTGTCTATTTTTGTTTCTTTTCACTAGGGTACGTGAAGAATTCACTCAGCATAAGATTGGAACGATACGACTTGAGCAAGTCATCAAAAGACCTAGGAACGAGGAATGGGCTGAAGACCGCACACAGAGATTGGCAAGTGTCCATTGATCGGCGTTATATCAGTTGTTATCTTCTATAGGTGACAGTGTCAAGCCGATACTATGATCATCTAGGCGTTGCAATTCAGAAAGCAACTGCTGGCCAGGTCATGTGCTACGAGAGTTGCAACAAGCAGTGATACAACAGCATACTATTCTTCTCTCTTTTTTTTGTTTGTGGCTCTTCGCTTCAAGTTCGCCAACATCGTTCTTTAAGCAAAAAGAAAGCATAATGCATAATGCCCGACAACTGCTGCCAACGTCACAGCAAGCTGAAGGCAGCGAGACAACAAGACCTTGCTTTCCCCCAAAACCAAGACTTAGTCCTACTTTGTTGCTCTTTTTGCTTTTCTGCGCACGGGCGTTTTGGCTACTAGCTTGCCTATCAGTACCCCGGCCTCGTTCTCTATCTCCCCTTCTCTCTCAACTTGTCTCCCCCAGAAGAACGCACTGACCCTTCTATGATTCTGTCACCTATCTTCCTTCCTTGGCATCTGAAATTTAGTACTAACCCATACACTTTTAGCCGTTGCGTAGGAAATTCCGGAAGTGCGCCCCGAGTCGGCTTTCCACAGCTATGTCTCGGCGACGCAGCCAACGGTGTACGCCTGACAGACAATGTGACCGTATTTCCGGCCGGCATCACCACCGGCGCCACATGGGATAAAGACCTGATGTATCGCCGTGGTGTGGCTATGGGCAAAGAATTCCGCGGCAAGGGTGTACACATCTACCTCGGCCCGGCCGTTGGTCCGCTAGGAAAGAAGCCCAAGGGCGGCCGTAACTGGGAGAGTTTTGGCGCCGATCCGGTATTACAGGCCAATGGCGGTAGAGAGACCGTCAAGGGCGTACAGGAGCAGGGCGTCATTGCTACAATCAAGCACTTTATCGGCAACGAGCAGGAAATGTACAGAATGTACAATCCCATCATGGCCGGCTATAGTTCTAACATCGGTATGGTTTGGTTTTCAATACTAGGGTTTAACCCTTGCTAATATGTAATATCTAGATGACCGCTCTCTCCACGAGCTTTATCTGTGGCCTTTCGCTGAAGCTATTCACGAAGGCGTCGGCGCCATGATGACGGCCTATAATGGCGTAAGCACACTCGCATCCATGATCCATCTTTCGTCCGTAAACTAACCCTTATCCTCCAGGTCAACAACTCGGCTTGCAGCCAAAACGCCTACCTAATCAACGGCATTGCCAAAGACGAGCTCGGCTTCCAGGGCTTCGTTATGTCTGACTGGATCTCGCACATGTCGGGTGTTGCTTCGGCACTGGCAGGTCTGGACATGGACATGCCAGGTGATACGCAAGTTCCTCTGCTCGGCTACAGTTACTGGATGTACGATCTGACGCGGGCGGTGCTCAACGGATCTGTGCCAGTGACACGTCTCAACGACATGGCAACACGTATCGTCGCCGCCTGGTACAAGTTTGGCCAAGACGAGGACTTCCCGCACGTTAGCTTCTCGACAAACACTTTCGATGCGTACGGTGACTTGTATGCGGGCGCATGGCCTAACTCGCCTCAGGGCTTGGTTAACGAGTACGTTAACGTCCAAGACGACCACTACCTTGTAGCTCGCGAGGTCGCCCAAGACGCTATCACGCTGCTCAAGAACAACGGCAGCTTCTTGCCGCTGGATACGACCCAGGCACTTCACGTGTTTGGTACTGACGCTGAGGTCAACCCCGACGGCATGAATGCCTGCTCTGATCGTAATTGCAACAAGGGCACGCTGGGCCAGGGCTGGGGTTCAGGAACTGTGCAATATCCGTACCTAGACTCGCCCATGGACGCTCTGAAGAACCGTACCTCCAACATCACGTACTACCAAACAGACTCTTTCCCCAGCAATGTACCTACGGCCACGGATGAAGATGTAGCTATCGTTTTCCTGTCATCTGATTCGGGTGAAAACTCGTACACTGTCGAGGGCAACCATGGCGATCGCGATGCATCTGGTCTGGACCCGTGGCACGGTGGTAACGCCCTAGTCAAGGCAGCTGCCGCGCACTACTCCAACGTTGTCGTTGTCGTACACACCGTAGGCCCTCTAGTGCTTGAGGACTTTATCGACCTTCCCTCAGTTAAGGCTGTTTTGTTCGCTCATCTGCCTGGCCAGGAAGCTGGTCGTTCGCTGACTAATGTACTATACGGTGACGTATCACCTAGCGGCCACTTGCCGTACAGTATCACCAAAGCTGAGCCAGACCTTCCCAGTTCCTTGTCTACGCTTGTTGGCTTCGAATATCCTACACCGCAGGACAACTACACTGAGGGTCTATATATCGACTACCGCTACCTGAACAAAGCTAGTGTGACGCCCCGTTTTGCTTTTGGCCATGGTCTGAGCTACACCAACTTCAACTACTCAGATGTCTCCATCAAGTCTGTCACTACCCTGAGCCTCGTTCCTCCTGATCGCCCGGCCAAGGGCTCCGTGCTGGACTATGACAGCCCGATCCCAGATAAATCGGAGGCTGTAGCACCCGAGGGATTCAACAAGATCTTCCGCTACATCTACTCGTGGCTGCAGGAGTCCGAGGCCGAAGACGCCGTATCTGACGCTGCCACCAAGACCTATGACTACCCAGATGGCTACTCAACCACGCAGACAGATGGTCCTCGGTCTGGCGGTGGCGAGGGCGGAAACCCCGCGCTATGGGATGTGGCCTACACCATCGATGTGACGGTGACCAACACGGGCGCGAAGCACTCAGGCCGCGCATCCGTACAGGCATATCTACAGTTCCCCGATGGTATTGTCTACGACACGCCCATCATCCAGCTACGTGACTTTGAGAAGACTTCGGAGCTGAGCCCCAGCGAGTCGCAGACGGTGACACTGCAGCTGAGCCGCAAGGCGATGAGTGTATGGGATGTCGAAATCCAGGACTGGGTGGTGCCTAGCCTGGATGGCCGCTTCAAGATTTGGCTGGGAGATGCTAGTGACAACTTGCATGTGGCCTGCTACACGGATACGCTGACCTGCGAGAGCGGATTGACAAGCCCAGTGTAGTGACAAGTAATATTTTGTGGCAGAGAGGATGAATTGGGTCGGTCAGTGAGGAATGTATATACCGTAACAACTGTATACGACTCGTAAGCCTTCATATACATTGGCTCGTAATGTGAATTCCTGATTTCTTAGTTAATAGTAATATCATCAACAGTGTAACCAACTACTACTTTGTGAGTCAATAATGATAGATATGTTTGAATATATGTGATATGGTACACTCGTAGAGACGTCTGTTGTTGTACGGCGCTCTAGACTCGTTCTGATACACAGGCCAACTGTAGCCTTTCAAAATTTCCCAAAGTCCTCCCCTTCTTTCTGTCCCCAATTCTCTCTACCGACCACCCTTTCCATTTACAATTGTGTTCTAGTTCGTCAATCTCATCCGGCCCTTTGCCAATCTACGCTCTAGAATCTTACGGCCAGTCTGTGACCGTTTGCGAGCCAAAAAGCCAATCCGACGCTTCCGCTTCAACCTCGAATTGCTGTTGAGAGTATTACGCGGACCGAATCGGATTTGGGACATGCCTAGCGCTGGACTGGCAGAAACTGCCTCTGACGGAACTAGATCGGCAACAGCGCCAGTCGTCGATGTTGTCGTGGGTGAAGGCGTAAAGGCTACCATGGGAGTGCGGCGCATCGCAAGTCCGGGACGAAGAGGTGATAGAATCGTGAAAGCACGACTATTAAACAGAAGAGATGTTAACAAGAATATCAGCAAGAAGCTATGATGGAAGCTATGTTAAGTATCCATCAAGATAGCAAGACGTACGTGGTGCTGGGCTGGCGTAAAGCAGTCTGGGAAGCCACAGCGCAAGGCCGGGCAAGTGCCACAAACGCAGCGGAAAATATTTGCCGTTGAATCATGATAGCTAAAGTAAATTTTGGCGTAAGGGCCGGACGTGGGTTCGGATTAAACACAACAAACCCTCTTGTTTATAGAGGCCATCACGACAGTGGTGACGACGAGATGAGGTCGAAAATTCAAGTGGGGCCAACTTTAAGCTGGCAGTTGTCAGCAGCTCAATCAGTCACGCTGACAGCTGTCCACAGTTAAACAGCTATTACCACAATTACACAATTATATGGACATACACATCTTTAATATCAATTGTTCCATCGAATTTCACTACATTAATATTATGAAGTAGATACAACAAACAAGGCTTGACAAAATTTTGATATTGTTCATATCGAAATATATTTTTTCTGTAGCTTCTTTCATGAGGAAATATAAAGCGACTAATTTTATAGCTCATCACGACCAGTAGTAACTGCTGTGTCAAGCTTCTCGTCCTTCTTCTCATCAGCCGATACCTTCTCCGTCGGCTCCCAGCTCAGAGCGTTAAGACGCTCAGATAGCAGAGGGTGTGAGTAATGGTAGCTCGAATACATCCAATCGGCCTCCATGGCGCTAAGGTTCTGGATCTGGAGTTTGATGAGAGAACGAGCAAGCTCGTTGCTGTATCCAAGATCCGCGGCAAAGGCATCGGCCTGGTATTCAAACTTGCGGCTCATAATGTTCATGTACAACTTAACCACGGAATCAGTAGGTCCGAGGAGGTCAGAGAACAGTAGGAAGCCGATGACGATGGGCTTTTCCGCGAAAAACCCAAAGGCGTTAAACAGTGACGTGTTGCGAACAAAGACAGAGAATAGAGTGTAGATGAAGAACAGGTGGACCTATCGATATGTTAATAAGCCGATCGTTTGCAATTCATTGATGGTATCCTGTTGTTTTAACTTACCTGGCCGATAATGGCGTTAGACATGGTGTGGCCAAGCTTGAAATGACCAAGCTCGTGAGCCAGAACAGCAACCACCTCGGGCGTAGTGCTCTTTTCCAAAAGGGTATCAAACAGGACAATGTGCTTCTTCCAGGGGAGACCGTAGAAGTAGGCATTGCTATGAGAGCTACGCTTGCTTCCATCAATGACAAAGAGTTCGTGGAGCGGGAAACTGAGCTTTTTCGACAGAGCCTCAACTTCGACCTTAAGCGGGCCTTCCTCAAGAGGAGACAGCTTGTTGAACATGGGCAAGATGACGATGGGGTACACGGTAATCATGAAGATCTGCAGGCCAGCGGTGAACAGTGAGAGGTAGAAGAAGAACTTATCACCAGTCTTCTGGATGATGGCAAGGAAGCCGGCCAGAATCGGAGGCAGGAACACAGCGGTAAGAACATTCGTCTTGATGAAATCCACAACGAAGAGCTTAGGCGTTTGCTTGTTGAATCCGAACTTCTCCTCCAGAACAAACGTATTATAGATGCTACTGGGGAGGTTGAGAACCTGATTGATCATAATGAAACTGAGGATGAACACGATAGACTGGGCGATCTCGCCGGCAAAGCGAGCAGGGACAAAGGCGGCAACTAGGAGACTAGAGTAGTCCCATAGTTTAGGTAGGACGTCATAATGGATGAAGGCAATGTTCTGGATCTGACCCCAAACACTGTTGATCATTCCAAAGGTAGACTTGGCACGGCTGTAGGCTTGACTCTTGTCGTGAACCTCTTGGGTTACTTCATGAGACAACACCTTGGGGGGTTTAGTACGTTGAAGGATACGGTATTGGCGTAAAGATAGGAACCCTTCCAGAGCAAACTGCCCAATGGAAAAGCTAAGAACGAGCTTTTTCCATGGGAACAGTGGACGGTCTAGCGCCGTGGCTAGACGCTATATTTCAAAGAGACATGTTAGTCATCTATCTTTTCACGATCTAGAAGCTCATCTTATGCAACATTGCTCATGATATTGCACTCACGGCCTTATACGGCTAGTTAGACGTCTCATGCATAGGGCCGGCGTCATGACGTCACGAGACCAACCATCAAAAACAAAGAAAAGCATGAAAAAACCGAGAAATCGACTTTACCTTTAGGAAGCCCAACATAGTGTCCTCAAGAATATACTTCTTTAGGGACTGATGGACGTTGATGATTTTTGTTGGTTCTGATGGAAAGCTCAGATTATGGATGATGAACTGATTCTACTTTATAGTTACGCGACTTGAAACGTAGCAACTTCAAACTTATGCCTTACTAAGCATTATTATCGATAAGCGTTTCTGCACTGATCAAACATTTTGCACTTTAATTGTAATCACTACAGAAATTGTGCCATGAACCAGTATCATAAGTCATGCCTAATGTCATAGTTGATACAAGAGATACAAGAAAATAGGCATATACAAGAAAATAGGCATATACAAGAAAATAATTGCAGCTTCTTCACGACTAGCCAAGGTGTATTAGCTACAATTATAGCAGAGATCCTCTCAATGTGTCCTCACTGAAGTTTCAACCTGCTAAGTCATAGAAGGGCCAGGGTCTGAGAGACTTTTTACGTTGATCCATCAGGGCAGCCCGATAAGAGATTGTGCAAATACTTTTGACAGTGGCCCTTTTCATGATTGGACCGATTGCACCCCTCCATACCGGGGCTTATCCCACAAAAAAAATTCCCCAGAAGCACAAAATACCATAACGATTGTCAAAATTAACTACTACACCATTGAACATACTCTAAGTGTGCAGATTATCAATCACATCAACGCCGTCAAAATGCCTCGTGAAGTCGCCGACATTAAGCAGGTACGTTTTCCATGACAATGAGATTCAGTATACACCCACGAGATATATCAATTGCTGACAATTTTCAAATAGTTCCTTGAGATCTGCCGGAGAAAGGATGCCTCCTGTAAGTTCACCTCTACGATATGTACAAGTCCAGACATCTTCACGATATCTTGAAATCGCCTGTGATTATGCACTCGACTTTTCTACTTAACGACATTGAAATGAAGAGCGACACAAGCCAAATTTTAAACTGCCGACCAAATTTGAACGAACCTTTCGAAACAATTGCATCGATCAACTCGTCACTTAGACATCAAACCATTTACACATATTCCCAACGATGCCCGCCAACGCAATACAGTCGACATCCGTCAATCGTGATCTGGACACAATAAAAAATTTCTCCGAGTCAGCGTCACTAACCTATCATATTCATACGAGCAGCCGCCCGCATCAAGCGCAACAAGAAGGAGCAGCAGGTCAAGTTCAAGGTCCGCTGCCAGCGCTTCCTGTATACCCTCAGCCTGAAGGACTCCGATAAGGCCGAGAAGCTCAAGCAGAGCCTGCCTCCCAGTACGATTTTCCCTCTCCCTCACTCATATCTCAATTTCTGAACAATGGCTTGATCGAAGTTTTTCTTCTCGGGCCATACATAGTTCGAAATGAGGCACATGCAGTATTTACAATAGTTAGATCCATTTTCACTAACATATCTTCTTTCTTACGAACAGACCTGAACGTTGTCGATCTCTCCAAGAAGGAGAAGAAATAAGCGATCCATAGCCCAAAAATTAAAATAAACGGCGTTGCATTGTTTTCCTTCATAACGAGCCAACTACTTTTTGACATTTTTCTTTTCTTTCTCCTCCCTTCTCTCAAGTGACCTGTCTTTTTATATAGTCAGTTCGCCTGTCGTGATACCCAAGAATGTGGTGGCAAAGTCCACTTACAGTGACCCAAAGCCAAGGGTTGGCGGTGATTCGACGAAGCAGTATCATACTATCTTGAACAAATCTTGGGCATCGAATGCATGTGAAGTCAATAACTACTTGACTTCATAATTTAAAAAACAAAACATAGAGTAAACTGTTTATGATAACTTGTTCTCGCTTTGATATATCTTCGTCTCATCTTGGTCAAGGACACTTTGATCTTCGCATGCAATCGCAGATACGTGATTAATAGACAATTGGCGACCTCCTCGTTTTGATATTAAGTGATACCATTTATTATGATAGAGTCCTACATATTGGGTTTGTGTACCCCCGCACATCTTTACAATTTGCTTCCGATAAATGGTAGCTATATTGGTTCAACTCCTCATTTTCTTCTATGTCTCTCTTTTAACAGTGGCTATTTCGCACTATTGAATCAAGGATCTAGCATATTAAAAAAAGAAAGAAGAAGAAAAATGACTCAAGTAGCTCTTATTCTAGTGTATTGGTTAGGCTTATAGTAAGTATTTGAGTTCTTTGATGCGGGGTCTTTCTCGAATTGAACGCGATACGCTTTGTGATTTTCAGCTAGTCCCAAAACCGATTATCATCGACTGTCCTCCCTCTTATCATAATAAAGTATTGTAGTAAGACTATGAATCAATACTTGGACCCTAGAATATTACATAAAGATCAGTCCATGTTGCGTCTAATACTTTGAAACATGATATATCTGTACAATTTCTACATATTTGGCACTCATTTAGGGTTGTGCCCATGTTAATAATATAGGATATGTATCATGTACTTATGTGTCTTCTTTCGGTCTTATCAATATTCATCGTGGGCTACTAGATTCTTAGTGTCCTTTTCGTGAAGGCAGCTCAGTCCTTTCTTTTAGCTTTAGACTCAATCAGGAAGGCATAACCAGGTAATGTAACTCAAAATAGCATATCAATAGCCATGGATTATCGAGTTTTTTGGAATCATCCGGCCACACATAGAAGAGTACATCTTGAATCAATTCTACGAAGCTTCTTAGGCAAGTGATAGACCGTTGGTCCGGATCAAATCTGTATCTAGGCGATAGTGCCCTTATTGGCAGGATTCCATCGTATACTTGATGAGTTGGTGCAATCAGTTCGGTCTTAAGGAATTCGGGTTTTCTAATATTGCGTGTTGTTGGTTCCCTTGATACGAAAAGTGACCACGAATGATCATACATGTTAATGGTGAAAGAAGATATGTGATGGTGTGAACTCGTTTGTTGGTTACTTTAGGGCTATAGGGTTGTAGTATCAGCCACTAGGGTTACCAACAAGCCAGCATAATAATTTCTGTTAAAAAGTTATATAGGGTTAAATGGATGTGAATCTTGTGATCTATAGATATAGTTGTATATTTACTGACAAATTTTGTCGAGCAACTCGGAAGAAACGTGGTAGACACATTTGGCGCGGTTTTTTTTTTTTTTTCATTCATTTTTATTAAGGTGGAAATGGAGCTATAGCAGAAACATTTGGCGCGTTAAAACGGTACGAATAGCATAGTTCACCAACATACAGATATATGCATATTATGTGTGTATGCATGTAATGGCTGCATATAAGCTAACTATGAACTAATGGTTCTGTTTTAGCTCCGAATACAGGCCTCTCGCGTGTTAGCCTTGTTGCTAAGCAGAATGCCTGTTGATTTGTTTCGAACGAAGTCTGTTCACCACAAAACAAAGAAGCGATACAGTTTGTGTCGCCGTCAGACTAATACAGGCAAGGGAGAAGGCGGATCAATCACATCTGTTCACTTGTTGGTTCTGATCTTGAGGCGAAAACCTCACCAAATCAAAAGCTCAAGGCTAGAATAACAAAGAGAAAAAAATGATATGGTCTTATTGGTCTTGGTCCTGGAAATCAAAATAGGTTGAGATAGATCTAGTTGTGTCGTTGCTGGGGTTGACCAATTGAAAGCCCCCTATTTAGAAGAATGAGTTACATCTTCATAGCTCTATAGCTCCATAAGATTAATGAATTAAAAAAAATAAAAAATAAAAAATAAAAAAATAACAATGAGTTACACATTTGTATGCGGAAAAAGAGCAAGCGCTCTACGAGTCCCAAAACTGACAATAGAGTTGCAATCAAAGCTGTAGGGTACAGAGTTGTCTATCCCCAATACCTGGGAACTAATGCGGTCACTTGACCTCATTGCCTGGCTAGGCCTTGTTTGCTTTGTCTGGGGGGATAGACCATGGGATCGTGCGCTTATGGAGATAGATGAGAAGAACAAGACAGGCTAGAATTGATTAAAGTGAATGAGCTAGTGATTTAGTTATTGGCACCGGCTTCAGAGGCAATGACCGCCGGGAAACACACTAAGCCCAAGGTGATAGTGATGTGAAGACTATGTGATGAATGCCTCTAGCGTCTGACATATGTGGCTTAGCAAAGCAAGTTCGAGGTGATCAGGTGTGTTCTTGTTATCGAGAAGGTTACGAGAGCGAGACAATTCCGGTTGGAGATATGAATCAATGCCAAATAACAGTAGTGTAGATGCAATGCAGAAACACGATATTCTGCTCGTCTCGAACATTAGAGCTGGCAACCAATTATTGTTGAATGCACTTACACCGCCTCTTTCAGTGGTATTGGTGCATATAAGCTTTCGATAATGGTAGCAGACAGTAAGCAAGTATATACATAAATACATATGTATTCGGCGGCGTAGAAGCAGGACGGGAGAGCCGCCTAGAGAGAGAAGAATACGCCTCCTGAGCCGTGTCCTTCCTCTACCTTCATACTGAACACCAACATCATAGAAACTGGGCCAACACGACTATAACTACGTGTAAATCAACAAAGAACCGAGTGGTGTGGCACTGACTTAAAACCAACAGCAGAGGCTCCTTTCCGTCTGCCGCCCCCTTCCTAGTCGGTCACTTTTGCAGTTATTTTTCCTTGCTCTGGTTTCTTTCAGCCTTTTGCTTTGGTGTTGACAATGCTATTTGGCCTTCACAATAAAACCCAGCTGTTGTCCACTTCACTTTCTTAATCTTTTCAATTCGACTAATTAGCCCTACAACCGTCAATTACTTTAATAACGCCGTTGAATCTTTTTCCTGTAGTTAGCTATTTCCTTTTTGTTTTTTGAACTACTGCTCCTTCCCATCCTCGACAGAACCACACAGGGCTCCTTCCTGTTTTCTTCCTGCTCGCTGGCACGATCCGCTTGATCTTATCGCGTTGCAACACTACGACAGGCCTGGTAGTTGCTCTATAGCATCTTTGGAAAGGGTATCAATTTTCTGCAGCACTTGCAGCATCGACTAACAAACAACAAATCCGTTGAAGCAATTGCTACCGACAACTTTGCTACTGTGAATCTCATTATTGACTAGCCAGCAAAACAAAAACAACAACATCACCAGTTTTACGAGTTGCACTCTGAGACCGAGATTTATACAAACCATTTTCTTTGTCCACTTAAGCTCTTGCCATATTTATTTTTCTTTCTACTTTTTGCTTCTTTTTCCACAGCCAGCCTCTCTAAGGTTTGTTCTTGTTCGTCCTTCCGCTGTGCCGGTATCAATTCTACCCCTGGCTTAATACAGCATCGCCATCTATAACATAACCCGGCGTCCAACATATCTGCTCCTTGACACCATTTTCTACCCTTTTCCCAGGCTTTACGACGCCAGATCTTCTTCTACGCCCATATACTATACATAATATCTACACATGAACGGAAATTCTGCCAATCCCGATGCCAATGGCGTTGCTGCCAACAACGGCCATGGCACCGAAGCCTCCCCCAACGGTTACATCAACGGCAACGGCACGCTAGTGCAGCGCCTGAAAAATGAGCGCAAGTCCTCTTCGCCCATGATGCCGCCATTCATGGTCTCCGCCCCGGGCAAGGTCATTGTCTTTGGCGAGCACTCTGTCGTCTACGGCAAGGTATGTGCCCTTCACTTGCTATTTCCGTCTGCTATGCCCCTCCCATCTTCTATCCCTTCAGAATGTTCCTCGACACTAACATATACGTTCTCTATAGGCTGCCATTGCTGCTGCCATCTCGCTGCGTTCGTATCTCCATGTCACTACTCTGTCCAAGTCACGACGTCAAGTTTCTCTACGATTCCCCGATATCGACCTTCAACATACCTGGAACATTGATGATCTGCCGTGGGCTGCCTTTTCGGTGCCAGAAAAAAAAAAGTTCTACTACTCACTCGTCACTGAGCTTGACTCCGATCTAGTCGATGCTATCCAGCCACACCTTGACAACATCTCGCCAGACGTACCTGAGGAGGTTCGCAAGATCCACAAGGCTTCAGCCTCTTCGTTTCTATATCTGTTTCTATCACTGGGCTCCCAGTCGTTCCCTGGATGCCTGTACACATTGCGTTCTACTATTCCCATAGGTGCTGGTCTCGGTAGTAGTGCATCTATCGCAGTGTGCCTGTCAGCAGCTTTGCTGCTTCAGCTACGGGCGTTGTCAGGCCCGCATCCAGACCAGCCATCCGACGAGGCGAGAGTACAAATCGAACGTATCAATCGCTGGGCCTTTGTAGCTGAGATGTGCATCCATGGAACGCCATCGGGAGTTGACAACACTGTCGCAACCCAGGGTAAGGCCGTGGTATTTCAAAGACGAGAGGGTCTACCGCAGATCGTCAGACCACTATGGGATTTCCCGGAGCTCCCTTTGTTGTTGGTCGACACCAAGCAGGCAAAGTCAACTGCCCATGAACTTACCAAGGTTCGCAACCTTAAGACAACGCACCCCAAGCTGGTGAACACTATCCTTGACTCTATGGACAAGGTGACTGAAGCAGCAAGCGAGATTTTAGAAGAGGACAGCTTTGATGCTAGCAGCGAGAGCGACCTCTTCAGAATTGGCGAGCTCATGCGCGTCAACCACGGTCTTTTGGTGTCTCTTGGCGTATCACACCCACGTTTGGAGAGAATCCGCGAATTGGCTGATCACCAGGGTATTGGCTGGACCAAGCTCACGGGTGCCGGTGGTGGTGGCTGCTCGATTACGTTGATGAAGCCCGACGTTTCTCAGGAGCGCTTGACAAACCTCTACGACAAGTTAAAAGAGGAGGGTTACCAGCGTTTCGAGACATCAGTTGGCTGCCACGGTATCGGTGTCTTATGGCCTGCTGTTCTTAAGAACGGTAGCGAGGAGGACGTCTGGGGTGGCGAGGAGATTGACGTAGACAAGTTCCTCAAGGCTGAAGGTACAGAGGGCGTCGAGAAACTAGTAGGTGTTCACGGACAGACTGGCGAACGTGAAGGCTGGAAGTTCTGGCGTGTAAGAGATGGCACCATCTAGAACAGGTAAAGTTTGAGTACCAACACCAAAATGGTGTTATGTGCTTTTTTACTGTACTTTTATTGGCTTGTCTCTTTGTTCGTTTGCCGTTGATAGCATATTGGGATGTAGTGACGGCTTCTTGTTCCCATAAGTTCTTTCTTTACTTTTTCCTCGGCCTTTATCTTTTGGATCTGATTTTCTATTATCTTGAATGAGGTCTAACAGATGTCAGACATGTTGGCTATTGGACATAGGGTTCACTATCAGGAAGCCTATATTCTGTTCTATAGGGCTCATGATTGACTAGGCCTGGCAACTGCGACCCCATAACCTGTTTCTTTTTACCGGCCGTTTTATTTTTATTACTTTGGCGTAGTGGACTTACTTTTTACGAAGGGAAGGGGGGGGGGACTTTGGATTGAAGTATACTGTATACTTTATCAGAGAAGTAATGTTTTAGGTAGACGCCTTCTTTGTTCATGGCAAATAATGAAATATAACTATATATATTATACAATAAGCGATACTTGCAGTATTGGTCAGCAATGTGATGAATGCTATCATGATGCCACTAGACAGTATTTATAAGCATTGTTCTCGAAGTTAGCCGATCAAGGGATGACTTGAGATGGCATCAAACAGTGAAACTGACGTCGTTGATATTGTTGTTTGGTGATGAATAGGAAACAGACAGTGCTTAATATGTGCTAAAACTGTGTCTCATTGGTATACAACTAGTTATTTACACAGTTCCAACAGTATGCTACACACTGTAGAATACCATTGTTTTGTTCTTGCCCCACCATTTGTAGTAAAATGTGGCTAAACCCCAGTAAAAAACAACCAAAAGCAAAGGCTAGGTAAGACCAGAGGCCAAAGATAGCGCACTATATCAATATCCTCACCAAATAGTCGCTTCGAGTCCTCATGTTTTCAACACGATTTCGATCTCTTTCAACTCAAAAATAAACGATGCCGCCTAAGCCCAAAGCTGGCGCCAAAGCCACCAAAGGTATGTCTAGTTAATTGTTTAGGCTCTATTCGCTATGCCTACAAAATGGTAGGGCCTGTCCTTACGTTAGAGAAGGCCGTGTTCTCTTACGATTGTTGGCAATATCGAGATTTCTGTGCTTTAAACCCTGTTCCACCTACTGCTATATACATACACCCATATAACACTTTTTGATATCCCGCTTTCAAGCTTTACTGTAGCTCACCAGACATCTTGATACTATAGACAATTCTTCTTCCCCTTCCGTTTCAACATTTACTGCCGAGCCTCCAGCTACCGTAAGTGAACGATCGCTATACAACTTCTACCAAACGAACCCCGCCGCACAAAAGCTCGACGCCTGCGAAACTGGCCTAGCTGGACTTGAAACTGCTGACCTAACGACTTGGGCCAACGCACATCTGATTCGGGAAGTTGCTATTGGCAACGTATTTGGTAACGCTCGGGCTGAGCGCGATTACTGGAAGACGGTGCAGAAGAATAACATCCCGTACCGTAACTTAACTAAAAACTACGACTGGGGCGTGGATCAGACGACAGGACGCCGTATTGAGGAGTTTTCGCCAGCTGAGTTAGACGATAGATTCAAGAGCTTTGCAGAGCAGCTAGTATCGGATTTGCGTAAGTCTTTTTGTGGAAGAGGGGTAGGGTTGGAGTCTAAATTACGTATTCTTGCTAACATTTTGGATTTGGTTGGATAGACTCAGGACGACGAAGCCGCGCTGTGCTGCAACAAGAAGACAATGTCCCTGCTTAATGAAGAGTTCTACGGTCGCCAGACCATCTCGTTCTCCGAGGATCCGGTCTGGGAAGATGTCCCGCCTATTCCCGCTGAAGAGCCCGAGGGTTCGCTAGCTGCCATTGCATACCCGCCTAAATATGCCGAGGGTATGTTGATATCATAAAACATGTATATTCATGTCGAATCACTAACATGACCTTTATCTATCCAGCCACCGCCTATCTGCGCATTGTTATGGCTGCCAATGAAATCTCAGCGCGTGCCTTCCGTCTCACTGCCCACATCATCGCCATGAACCCGGCCCATTATACTGTGTGGTTGTACCGCTTCAAGATCTTACAAGAGTTGAAGCTTGACTTGAATGCCGAGATGGAGTGGCTTAACGAGGTGTCTCTGGAGCATCTCAAGAACTACCAGATCTGGCACCACCGTCAGCTACTCATCAACATTTATTACCCAGTCATTGCTGACGACAAGCCCAAAGTATCCGCTCTGGCGCGCTCCGAGACGCTTTTTATTGGACAGATGCTTCAGGAGGACGCCAAGAACTACCACGTATGGAGCTACCGGCAGTGGGTAGTGCGCTGTATTGGAATGTGGGACGTGAACGAGTTACTATCAACGCAAAACTACATTGAAGAAGACTTGCGCAACAACTCGGCCTGGGCCCATCGCTTCTTCCTGGTCTTCTCAGACCCGAGTGTATCATCAGGCGACGTAGTGCACGCCACGGAAGCTGATGCGGCGATCCCCGAGGCTATCATCGAGCGGGAGATCCGGTATGCGCGCGAAAAGATCTCGCTGGCACCTCAGAACCCATCGGCGTGGAACTATCTCAAGGGCGTGTTGACTAAGGCTGGCCGTCCGTTGGAGTCGCAAAAGACATTCGTTGAGGAGTTTGTACAGAAGGTTGGTGAAGGCGACGAGCAGGAAACGGTGTTGAGTACGCACGCTCTAGACATATTGGCGGAGATATATGCGCAAGAGGGGGAGAAGGAGAAGGCTGCCGTTTGTCTAACCAGGTTGTCGGAGAAGTGGGATCCGATCAGAGTTGGATACTGGAAGTTCCGGGAGCAGCAACTAGCATTTTAGACGTAAATGAAGAAGCAAGAAGAGATGAAGTAGTAAATTATTGTATTCTTACAAGAAGCAAGCTATATTTGAAGATAGGATGAAGTTATAATTTTATGAAGAACAATTAGGTCAGAACCAGACACTTTGATGATCCCAGAGCCAAGAACGCCGTTTATGAGCCGTGAATGCTAAACAAAAAACATGAGAAGAAAAGCGATAGAATAAGAAGAAAGCAAAGAAGAGTCTATCGACGAAGTCTTCTAGTCCATCAGAGCGCGGTAGTTCTGCGAAAGCACCAAGAACCGACGCATATTCTTGGGTGCATTGCGCGCAAAGGAATCCCAATTCGGAACCAACACAAAAACTTCACTAAACGATTTGCGCGTAGTATCTCGTCCCCTGCCGAAGCTGACCTTTCCAGTAACCTGGAGCAATATCGAAGCTCTGGGCTGCATGTTATCGGGGGCGGCAATAGTAAAGACGGGGTTGATAACGTGGGTGTCGAAAGCCTCGACTTCGTAGCGCACGTCGGCACCCTGCTTCTTCACGAGTTCGACGTAAGCACTCGACCCACCGTCTACAGCGCTGCCGTTGACGACGATCTGGGCTTTGACGCTGGCGGTGGTGTATTTGGCGTTGGAGTCGACGTAGAATTGGTCCATGTTCTTGGCGTTGGAGTTGAGTGTGTGGTAGTAAGCATCGACGAAATTATTAGCACCTAGAATATTAGAGAGAAGATAAGATGTCTGGTTAGTTGTGAATCGCTTCGACGTAGACGAGAAAAAGGGACGACAAACCGTCACTGGAAAGCTTAGTCTGCATTTCAGAGCTCATGGCATTAGGCGCGGTGGACGTCATGATGGGCGGACGAAGTAGCTGCGATATGTAGAAGATAGATTGTTGGTTGATGAGAGTAGCGACCAAATGGAGAAGAAAAATAGAGAAAGATCCGTGATGTTGCTGAGGTGATTGATTGATGGTGGCGATAAAATCGTCGCAAATTCAGTTGTCGAAAGCTTGAAAAAGAAATCCGAAGAATTAAGCTCACATTCACATAGCTTATCGATAGCGTGGGGCTGTTCGTTGTGAAGGAATCCCTGCTATAATGAGCAGTTGCCGCCAAGGATAAGTTTGTCCCACGTCAAGCAGCACGAAAATGAAAATGGATCAGTCAGAGCAGGCAAGTAACTGCTAGGTCTAGATGTCGTGATGTTATTTTCTTGATTTCTTGACTTCTTAGCTTGATTTCTTGATATTTCTTTCGCTTTGACTTGATTTCCTCAACAGTATCTGCGATTTTTTTTATCTGCCCAGCGTTCTCGAGTCTCTTATCCTTCTTCTACATTGCCCATCGAGTCTTTTTTTCCTTGTCAATGCTTCACGTCCAACTTCAGGCGAGCCGGCAGGCACGCAGTCAAGCCGGACGACTTCTAGCAGCTTCTTTGACTAGACATCCATTTGTGTGTCGCATTCCATCTATAGCGAGATTTGGCAGCTCAGATGCCGCCTCAGTAGCTCAACCTACTTCACAGAAGCCTTACTATGTCACGACGCCCATCTTCTACGTCAATGCCTGTGCGCTGCCCTTCTTCTTTCTCTTCTGTTTCTGCCTAGCTGAATAGATCTCTCTGTCATTAGAACCTTGACTGACCCGTGCCTCCTCTGCTCTTCTAGCACCCCACATTGGCCACATGTACTCCATGATATTGGCAGATGTGTACAAGCGCTGGCGTGAGCTGTGTGGCCAGAATGCCGTGTTAAGCACTGGCACCGATGAACACGGCATCAAGGTTCAGCAAGCCGCAAGTCGGGCCGAGACGCCTGTTAAAGAGTTCTGTGATATGAACTCAAACAAGTTCCGTGAGCTTGCACAGTTATCGGGGCTATCATCCGATCATGCCTGGATTCGCACTACTGATGATAATCACAAGACTGCCGTGCAGCATTTCTGGAACCAGCTGCGTGAAGCTGGATACATCTATGAAGCTGAGCACGAGGGCTGGTACGCTATAAGTGATGAGTGCTTCTACCCCGAGAGCGCCACACAACAGCGTTTCCAGCCGCTTATAGGAAAAGTAGTGCGAGTTGCCTCGGAGACGGGAAACGAAGTCGAGTACATCGTGGAGAAGAACTATCACTTCCGCATGACGGCGCTCAAGGACGAGTTACTCAAGTTCTACAAAGAAAACCCTACGTGGATCGAGCCTGAAGGTCGTATGCGTGATGTTGTTAATTGGGTCAAGTTCAATCTGACTGATCTATCCATTTCGCGCCCGACTAGCAGATTGCAATGGGGTATCCCCGTGCCTGGCGACGAATCGCAAACTATCTACGTATGGGTTGATGCGTTGATCAACTATCTCACACAAACTGGTTATCCCGATAGTCTCCAAAACGGTGCCCCGCCAAAGGACTCGCTCTGGCCTGCTGATCTGCACATTGTTGGCAAGGACATTGTTCGTTTCCACGGTGTCTACTGGCCTGCACTGCTCCTCGCACTGAAGCTTCCGCTACCCAAACGCATCCTCAGCCACGCCCACTGGACCATGAATAACGCCAAGATCTCCAAGAGCGCCGGAAATGCCGTATCGGCCAACTTCGCGCTTGAACGTTTCGGCATCGACTGTATGCGCTACATCATGATGCGCGACGGCGGCATCGAAAATGACGCAAGCTATTCCAACGAGTCCATTGCCGCACACTACCGCGCTGACTTACAAGGAACCTACGGTAACCTCCTGTCTAGGCTCACGCGCACAGCAAGTTGGTGCGTGAGTGAGGCAGTGGAATCTCAGGCGGGTCAACCGACTACGCAGCAGCTGCCGATAGACGAAGCTGTGGCTAAGTATACGGCAGCTATGGAGACCTTCCGGCCAGCAATGGCGTGCCGCGCTATCATGGCGCTACTGTATGCGGGTAATGGGTACATGTCAGAGATGCAGCCATGGCACAAAGCCCATTCGGCGGAGAAGCGGGCAGAGATTATTTACCAGATCTCAGAACTAGTGCGTGTAGCAAGTATCATGTTGCTGCCCATCATCCCTGACAAAGCTCATCAAGCCTTGGATGTACTCAATGTATACCCCGATAGACGATCTATGGCCTTTGCCAAGACGGGTGCTGATGGAGAGTATGGTTCAGATCCGGTGGCCAAGGGACAGAAGATTACAACGCCACCGCTGTTCCCGCCTGTGATGTTGGCAGATGAGGCTTACTAAGAGTGGTGCGCCTGTTTGTTTTGCATAAGGAATGCCCTGGGGATGTAGGGTTTGTACGATTAAGTATAATCAAAAGTATATAAAATCACACAAGTCTATATAAAGCAACTGCCTACTGGCCATATTCTTTTAGAGTCGACCACATATCTTTGGTACTTCTCTCTGTAACTTACACTGGAATTTGAGAAGCAATCGTAGCAAAGAGAGTTTATATCTCCACTTCTGGTCCGGCCTTTCGCTTTTCTACAAGAAAAGAACACGGGATTAACAAGTCAACCCAAGATGAAGCTCGCCGAACCACCGACACGGACCGAGTCATCACCGTCCAAAACGGCAGTTCTTTTTATCCATAGCTGTGTAAACCGGTAGAAGACGACGAGACAAAAAGAATAGGTCAGGTGCGGCTTTTTCCCCCTTGTTCAGAAAGAACATGAAGTGGCGACAAAAAGGTAGAAAAGGCGATGTATTTCCCCCACAATGTAATACTAGCAACCATGTTTTTTTAGGCATTTAGCCGTTTGCCGTCCCTAAGTTGGAAAATAAAATATTAAAAAATGAATCATGAGATATTCTAGAGCCAGGGAATCGTTGTATCGTACTTATTTCCAACAAACATTTGGAGATGGGCTCATGTCAAAGATAAAAAAGAACATGGGTAGGTATTTAATAGGGGGATTAAACAAAGTTCAAGGTTCCATCCGCTTAAGAAATTGGAAAATAAAAAGAAGAGATAAACCAGCCATTATCATTTGTTTTCGGGTGATTTTGACAGCTTACAAAGATCTTATATTTAGATCAACTGTGACTTTTGTTCGGTTACATAGAGCCGAGGATACGACGTCACTTTTGTTTTTTTGCACCGGATGAATACTGTGTATGTCTGTATAACTACAGGAAGAAGAGAAAGCCATACACCGACAACTTCAAGTCTTATATAACGTAGTAGAAAGCCAATGCTGCGTTAACATTCTATCAAACACAACTTCCTATCATAGACATAACTAGGATACGAAACGAGATACAAGTGTACTTGTTCTTCTTCTCCTTCTAGCTTACACTAGTCGTTATCTAGTAGTAGAAGCTCCGACAAAGCTTCATCATAGGCTAAATATTCCAATATTTGGAAGGGGCGATTTAGCTTAAGTCGAAAGGTTTCTCCAATTCCCGAAGCTAGAATCTAATCACGGCAAATGGTGGCTTGCGGCGATACTTCGTTATTTTGATCTATTGAATTGGAGATGTTATAACATATATAAAGAAGGCTTTGGATTGTTCAATTTCACTTCCATCTGAAAGAAAAAAAAGAAACAAGCAAAAAGGAAGATAGACTAAGAATATTACATTCATCATTATACTTCACCTTCTCATATCAATATAACCCTACATTTCTTACGTATTTTGCCTTATACTGTTGCAATGGTACGCCAAGATTCCTCTCGTCGATTCCTCCCTGCCCTGAAAGCTAAGCGAAACTCCTGCTTAAGCCAAGAGGTCTTATTTGAGTGCAAGCTAATTTTTGAATATGTTAGGTCAAAGTATTGATGGTCTTGTATGACGGCGGTGAAGCTTCCAGACAGGTAAGTCATCAAAGCTAGGGTTAAGAAATCATACGTACTGACAAAGAGCCACTCAAGGTTCCGGCTCTTCTTGGCACGACTGAGAATGAACTTGGCCTACGTCCATGGCTAGAAAGCCAAGGCCATACGCTAATCACGACATCGTCTAAAGACGGCGAAGACTCCGTATTCGACCGCGAGCTCGTCGACGCTGAAGTCATAATCACCACGCCATTCCACCCCGGCTATCTCACCGCCGCTCGTCTCGCACGTGCCAAGAACCTCAAGATTGCCATCACCGCAGGCATCGGTTCCGACCATGTCGATCTAGATGCCGCCTGCGCCACTAACGGCGGCATCACCGTAGCCGAAGTAACGGGCTCCAACGTCGTCTCGGTTGCCGAGCACGTGTTGATGACGATCCTCGTCCTCGTGCGTAACTATACTCCCGCCCACGCCATGGTGGCTCGCGGTGACTGGGACGTGGCCGAGGCTGCCAAGGCAGAGTTTGATCTCGAGGGAAAAGTCGTCGGCACGGTGGCAGTGGGCCGGATCGGTGAACGTGTATTACGCCGCTTAAAGCCGTTCGAGTGCAAGGAGCTGCTGTACTTTGACTATCAGCCACTGAGTGACGAAAAGGAGGCTGAGATCGGCTGTCGCCGCGTCGAAAAGCTAGAAGATATGTTGGCGCAGTGTGATGTGGTGACCATCAATTGCCCGCTTCACGAGTCAACTAAGGGTCTGTTCAACAAGGACTTGATCGCCAAGATGAAGCCCGGAAGCTATCTTATTAACACAGCCCGCGGTGCTATCGTCGTCAAGGAAGACGTGGCGGAAGCTCTGAAGAGCGGTCATCTAGCCGGCTATGGTGGTGATGTTTGGTTCCCGCAGCCAGCACCCGTCGATCATCCGTTGCGCTATGCAACTACGCCGTTCGGTGGTGGCAATGCCATGGTTCCGCACATGTCCGGCACGTCTCTGGACGCACAGAAACGCTATGCTGACGGCACCAAGAGCATTCTAGACAGTTACTTCAGTGGACGCTTTGATTATCGGCCAGAAGACCTAATTGTGCACGCAGGCAAGTATGCGACGCGGTCGTACGGCCAGCATAGCAAGTAGAAACGAGAAAGTAGGCAAGTGAGAGGGAACGGTTGATAAGCAGACTCTATATGCTAGTAATTCATTATTTTTATTTCATTAATTTGGTAGAGTAAAAGGGAGTTGAACGTAAGCTCGTATCTATATAATATATCATGCGTGAAGGCAAACAGAATAAGTTAACGGACTGAGCAAAGGCACTGATAGACTTTGTATGTCTAGCTCTTCCAGAACTGCCACCACTTGTGGCCTTCGTCAATTTGATGTCTCCGTGTCTGCTTCCGTGACACCTGATCACGACCATGTAGACGCCAAAAGTACACGGGAACACCGCCAACCACAAAGGCGATTACCACCACGGTCTGTACTGGCTGGGCAAACACCGCGCGACTGAGAAGGAACAATGAAACGCAACAGAATATGATAGGAGTAGTGATCCACGTCTTATATGGCCGCTCGAGGTTGGGCTCCTTGACGCGTAGGATGATCAAGCCAAGAACCGTGATGAAGTAGAACGTGTAGCCAGCAACGCCATAGAATGTAAGCAGCGTGCCAAACTCACCCACTACTACGTACGCACCCGTCAGCAGCATGTTGAGAACAAGTGCGTTGACGGGCGTGTAGAAGAGCCCAGCGTCATCGTCACCAAAGAATTTGTCAAGGGCACGACCAACACATCCGCGTGTACGTTGCTGTGAAGGCAAAGACTCGCCGCGGACACCAATATGGCCAAAGATAGTAGGAATGTAGCCTTCCTTGCCAGCAGCATAGACAAGTCGCGACGAGGTGAAGGTTGAGGAGTTCAGGGCACCAAAACAGCTGGCACTGACTAGTAGTGCAAATACTAGGGCACCAACGCGGCCGAACACCTTCTGGCCAAAAGCTACAGCCACGGTGTTAGTGCCGTTTAGATCAGCCATGGGCAGCACAAAAAAGTAGGCGACATTGGCCATGCAGTATCCCAGAATGACAAGCGGCATAGCGCTATGGATGACACGGGGCAGATCGCGAGTAGGGTTGAGGAACTCGCCGACAACGTAGTTGGTCTATGGTAGTTAGTTAGTATATACGATATCGATATGTCTGGTTTGACCCTTTCTCTCTTGAGCATCAACTTACATTGTCCCAACCATCGTAGGCCCAGAGGCCGCCGTATAGGGCCAGCGCAAAGGACGCGGCATCCCAATTGGTGTTGTCGAACCAACCATTATCCTTCCAGTCAGTATTTGGCTCGCCTGTGCTAGTATAGCCGGTAGAGGCCACGACAATCCCGATGACGGCAACACAAAGGAGCACTACAAACTTGAGAAACATGAGCATGTCGTTGATACGTGTGCCCAGTTTTGTCGAGACACAGTTGACAAACGTCACCACGGCCAGTCCCACCATGGCTACAGCCTTGCTGATCCACGGATCGACAGTCTCGGCCTCGGCACCGATGAACGCGCGCACCAGGTACTCGCCCATGATGATGGCAATGATGGCCGCCGATCCCGGCTTGAGCACCAGCACGGCCACCCATGTGAACAAGAATCCGGACATCTCGCCAAAGATCTTGGCCAGGTACACCTGCGCGCCACCATTGAGTGGGATAGCACCCCCTAGCTCCGCATAGCTAGCCGCACCTGTCCAAGCCAGGATGCCGGCAACGATCCAAACCACCAGTGCGGCACCAGGCGAACCGACTTTGGAGCTGACTTGGCTTGGTGAAGAAAAGATGCCCGAGCCGATGATTATGCCGATGATCAGAGACAGGCCGTTGAGGTACGTCAAGGTTTTGTGCTTCTCCAGTGAGCCACCGCCCAAAGTTGTGTGAGGCGTGGCGCCGGCAGCTGCCGAATGACCAAGCGGCGCATACCCTGACGCTCCGGCCGTCGACGTCAGCGGAAACAAGGATGCGGCGAAATCGAAGCTAGAAGCTACCGAATATGTGCGACCACGCCCACCGGCAGCAGCAGTCGCGGATGAATTGTTACGGGCAGCAATGAGGGCATTGGAGGCCTCGAAGTCTAGGGGATCGTCGCGTTCGAGAGAGAGCCGGCGCGAAGACGATATGCTCTGGCGCGAAGACACAGAGTCGTTCTCTGCGACGCCGTCGTGGACGCTGGAGCTGGCCAAGGACGCGAGCTCGAGCGAGTCGCGATGTGGCGCCATAGCAGAGGTATCCGTGTAGAGGAAAGGGATGTGTGTATATATGTATTATCAAGAATGAAAGAAGCCAACGATGTCGAGAAGAGTTGTCGTCTCTATGCAGTGAAAGTATCAATAGCTACTGTAGGCTAACAGCAATTGCCCATGTTTCGGCCAGCACTGGAGCTTGTTTCGTCTGTGTCGGATAGCGGTACGAGGCAAGCTTGGATCCTTGGGCAGGCAGACGGATAGAGGCAGAAGATGTAGTAAGAAGAGCTGCTCTGGGGCGGAGTGAAGAGGGGATCGTGGCCTCGAGATGCTAGGACGACAGAAATAAGCAATAATTAGCCAGGACGAGCTAACCGGTGGCAGTTGTAGAAAAAGGCGTTATTAAAGTCCTGAAAAGGCTTGCTTGCTTTGTTTGTCACAAGCCAAGTCCAGGGGCGAGTCTATTTGCAACTAATCTAAATCTGGGCCTGAATAGCGGTAGTTGGCGGGATTAATAGTCGAATTAAAAAGAAATACAATATTCTGAATAGATGGCAGAAGTGAAGATACAAGCGAATGTAATGTATGAAAGCAGAGAAGATGAAGAAAAAGGTTGATAAAGGAGAGGTAAAGTCTTGACTGTTGTGCTAGTTATTGGTTTTTTTGTTCTTTTTGTCCCCCCCGTTGAAAAGGCAAGACCAACAGAGAAGTTAATGTTCCCAAAGCAGCTATTACTACATCCCAGGGAAAGCAAAAGCCTAGATCGATCAGGAAGGAGCCCGCTGCACAAGCGACCGATCCAATCAGACCAATCTGACGCCACACTAGAATGGCCGGTCAGCCACGATTGTCCCGAAACGCCATATCATCTGTCGACATGAAGACTCCCGGTCCGGCAATTTTGACAGTTCCTCACTTTTACAAAGACTGGTATGAGGCTGGCAGCTCAGCATCATTCTTCATTGTGAATTCAGGCAACTGTTGACCGATAAATTCCAGTCTCAAGAGGCGCCGGAAATTGTGGCGAAGTGGCGCCTATTCGCTTGTTGCGTCTATAATTAAGCGAGTCGCTTAACATGCGCTACCTTCTAAGCGCGTTGTCGCAAAAGCCACTAGAATTGCAAAACAGCACTGCTTCCCTTTTATATTCTTTTTACTTGTCGCCAACTCTGCGCCAAATCAGATCCGAAGCTTCCTCTCATCGATCCGAACATCCGTCAAAGCATCTTCATATTATAGCGATAGTCACTCACCCAGCGACACTATATATGCCACTCGACGACTATTCTGCGGCGGTCGGCGGAGGCGCTTTACGCCTCAAGGGCGCCAAAGTCGGCAAGAACAAAAAGAAGAAGAAGGACAAGAAGCTCGAAAAGGCGCTAGAAAGCGCAGCGGAAGATGGGGCGGCAGGCTCCGAATCTTCCTCTTCGGCGCTCGTTAAGGCGGGTGATAGTAAGGGTGATGATGCCACTGACAGCAGCAGCAAGAAGAAGAGCAAACGGCGAGAGATTGACCCCAGCGCTGGAGGTTCGGATAAAGATAGCGATGATGGCAGCTCTTCCAGGACAGCGGGCAAGACAGATGCGCAAAGGCGATTCGAAGAAGCGAAGCGCAAAAAGGTAAGAAGCCTTTTAATATCACTAGGATACGTCCCTAGTGCTAGATACCCGTTACTAATATCGTATTGTGTACCGATAGTTTCTCGAGCTATCAAAATCAGCCGCTTCCAATCCCGATCTCCTCAAAACGCACGCCGAACGTGTTGACGAACTCAACCATTTCCTATCAAAACTATCAGAACACAACGATATGCCCAAGATTGGCCCTGGCTAGATCATAAGAGGGGACTCTTTTTGCATATTTTGTTTTGTTTGCTTCCACACGGGGTTTACGGGCTTTTAACGAATACGTCACGTGTCAGATATAAAGACCCAGACTTATCAGTACATAATTTATGATTTTCAACACAATATACTACTAGCACTACCACACCATTTTATACTTTCTATTAGCGGGAGACATATAGTTCGTTTTTTTCCTCCAATACTACGTTGGTCCTATTATTAGAGGACAAAGGTGATCTTCTACAATGGCATATGATATGTGATCTGACACGATGAATCCATCGGGCGAATTCAAGAAACATGTACCTTCGGAGGTCCAGTAGCCCCTCGTATCGAGAGACATACGAACTACATACAACTAGCACAGTAACTTAGCCCATTGAGAACTAAACGATGCCTCGTCCCAAATAGGCAAACAGAAGCTGACCCTCGGTCGTAATTGAAATACTTTCGTTTGTAGAGCTTTCTTTCTTGGAATTTAGTAGGCTTGACGGGGTGTTTATTAAGTATTTATTTATCTTGCTTTGATAAGATATTCTTACGCATGCGTGAAAAGGCGTAGCTAGACTTCGCCGACCAAAAAGCTTGTATCTGCAGCTTAGACAAGTAAATTTTCGGTAGGCGTATAGCGATGTATATAATATATCAAACAAACATAGTGTCACAAACAGTGTAGGCAAGCTAATCACAAGGCCAATGTGAGCGTGTATATTGAATATAAAATTAAAGCATCAAGCCGGAAAAACTAAACAGTCATGCTATAAGTAGCAAAAGCCAGTCTGAAGTGATAGAAAGGAATAACAAAAACCAGTAAATCATGTAACTAATAAAAGCTCGTACATATATAGATGTAAATTGAGCTGTGCTGTGTATATAAAAACAGGGTGTACCGTGGCCATATATAAGGAGTGTAATCGTCGTATAAGATGTAAAAGAATAGACTTGCGCGTTTGGATCATGCTTGCGTAGCGCCGGACGCATGTATAGAAAATATAATGAAATGGAAGAAAACAGCATATAACGAAAAGCAAAGAACCGGACGCCGTTGTAATGTTAGGTAATATAATAGATTTGAGATGGCAGAAGTTTCGTAGCGGAATATGAATGAGGAAGAAAGAAACGGGCTATGCCGTTGAAGAAGAGATGCAAGAGTCGGATAATGGTGTGTAGTCAGGGCTTATAACAGCGCTTTAAAGAGCCATTAGGCCGCCCATCACTGCCATCAGAGCAGGAAGTGCAACGGCACCAGTAGGACGAGCAGCGGCGTTTTGCAAGTTGCTAGAGCGAGTGGCTGTGGCGGTAGAAGAGGACGAAGTGGCGTGGACAACGACCATGGCCGTAGAAGTGATGATGGAGACATCACCGTTCGAATTGGTGGACGTCATAGTAGTCAAAGACTCGCTGGTAGACTCAGAGGTCTGAGTGGGAGCTTCTACAAGAATATGTTAGTACGGTGTCTATAGAACAATGATATCAGGAGAAGGTGATAAGGGGGTTTCCAAGGCAGCGGATCTTCAAATTGAATAGAGATATTACAAAAAGAAAGGATGTAGTTTACCCGTTGTAGATGAAGACTCAGAAGTGGTAGAGGAAGAGAAGGTGGTAGAAGAAGTGGTAGAAGAAGGGTAGAAGTAGAAGTAGAAGTAGAAGTAGAAAGAGTAGTAGATGTGGAAGAGGTCTGAGTAAAAGAATGGGTAGAGGAAGAAGTAGAAGAAGAAGACGCCGTGGAGGATGAAGTGGAAGAAGATGTTGAAGTCGTACCAGTAGTAGAAGGGGCCTCAGTAGTAGTCGTCGAATCATCGGAAGACGTCGTAGTGGCCGAAGCCGACGTCTGCGATGAAGTAGCCGTCGTGGAAGTCTGCAGCGTAGTCTGACTCTGCGAAGTCGACGTAGAAGTTTGCTGCTGAGTCGAAGTAGTGGCCGTAGTCGTCGAGTTACCGTTACTCTGTCTCTTGGCCAACATCACCAGCGTAGCCGCCAAGTGAGCGTCCTTCTTGCGCAGCATCGACACGGCGTCCTGGTCCGACTCATAAACACCATGACGGAACTGTTCAGGCAGATACGAGTGGAGCAGCTTATGAAGACGCTCGGGTGACGCAGCACCTAGCATTCCGGAGAAGGACGACTCATCAGAGGCTGCGGCGGAGACATCTATGGGAGAAGCTACCTCGGGGATATTATCGACTGCTACGGCGTCGGTGGACTGAGTGCAGGGCACTCGAGGCACGAGAGCAGCTCCGACATAGACGAGGCCGAACAGGGCAACAAGAGACACACGCATGGCGGTTGATACTGAGCAGGACTTCTGTGACTTGGAGGCAGCAGCAGCAGGCAGCGGAAGACCGGCAGAATAAGAAGACTTCTCAGAGGGCTCAGAGGGGCAAGGGGAAGAGGGGATGGGAGACATGGCGTATAGATGATCAGAGAGAGCAAAAGAGATCGAAAAGGCGAGGACGCAACGAGGCTGTCTTGATATATATATATAAGAGTCAAATATACGAAGAGGTAGCCGCGGTCTGAAACTGGGGGAAAGCCGCAAAGAAGGTAATAATCGTAATAGTGCAGAAATCACTAGACAGAAAGAACAGAAAAGATAAATAAGCAGCTATTAAGACGGGTAGGTTCAAGAACCAACGGAACCAGAAGAAGAAAAATATAATAAAAAGCTGTTGGCGTTATGCAGCTAAGATAGGCGACTTGTCAGAGGCCGAGACAGATAAAATAGCTGAAAAATAAGAGGTATGTCGTATAAAATAAAATACGGCGTGTGTATCGTAGCTTATGATTTATACACAAGAATATATATCGAACGATCTCAGACAGGCGGGTCTTTTCTTGTCTTGAATATAGCAACCAAATGTAAAGAAAGAATGCTTTTATATGCTTATAAGATAAGGTCCAAGAAAGCGAGAAACAAAAGAGAGAACTTTCTCTTGCTTTTTAAACAACAAGAAAACACGAGCTTTGCTTATTCGAGAATTCAAGCGCCAAAGCCTTTCCGCGATATTGCTTTTGTTTCGATCGTTGCCTTGCCTTGCTAAGCCTCTTTATTTTTACTTTCTTCCTCATTCTCCCTATATTTTTTTTCTTCTCTAGGTCTATAGGTACAAGGATTAACGACGGACTTGACCACAAGAAAAGCAAGAAAAAATACAGGTAGCTATTTTTTATACCAGGTTCAGCTTGCTTTTCTCCCGAACTAATATAGCTTGGCTGTGCCTTTTTCATTCACTTTTTTTTTTTTTGGTCTGAGCACGCATTAGCACAAAGAAATTCAGTTTTGTCATTGAGGCATTGCTCCAAGGGGAGGTACAATGAATGATATTATAATAGACTATAGGCTTGGGTAGCGGCAGATCATGTGGCTGTTTTTTTCTTCTTTTTTTTCGCCTGAAGGGGGCAGAGACAGCGATTTTTATTCACGTAACGAGAGTCCTTATATTATCTCTACAGATATATTCCATTTCCATTCTTGT
>RHLR01000160.1:0-34007 GCA_009806335.1 Davidsoniella australis
AATAATCATGTTAGTTGAGAATGGCAGTTTCAGGTCATACTAAGATATTCTATATTATAATGAGAAAGGCGACGCAAATACGTGTCACCAACAAGGAAATAACCAAAAGGTAAGTAATGACAAGAAAGAAACGATGAAACTAGGATGAACTAGACTGTAAGAATAGTAAGTTTCCATTTATTGCTGAACCGTGAATCGTATGCATTTGAATCGCTATAACCACCTGTCCAAGACTTAAACTTATAAATTAGGGAAATCCCCAAACTAAATAGAATATAAGAGAGAGAAAAACAAGTGAAAACTGTCCATTTACAAAAAATGAAGACCAATCAACTAGATTGTGTAAGTATACATGAAAATGAAACCCGGATATGCAAACGACAGTAAAAGTCTTTGAATGAGAGAATCTAACCATGGTATAATCAATAAGACAAAAAAAGGAAAGAAAAAACGAAACAAAAAACATAGTATAAAATGATGTGACTGTAGTATGGAAGTTATCTGCTCATGGATGAAAAGCCAGACGACAGAATAAGCCAAAAGTCTTTTAGTGTAAGGAAAAATGAAATAGATAAGGGAACTGCGTAGCGGTCGTTTATGAGAGCGAATGCGAGCAATGAAAAGCAGAAAGGAAAGAAAAAAGAAAGGAAATAAACACGCTGTGGGTGGACTGAAACCGAGTAGAAGATTGCTCTTCTTGTGCGTCTCCTATCACCGGCAATGGGAGAAAGACATAGGCACATATGAATGCTGTAATCAAAACAAATATGAAGAAGTGTGAACGGGGGAAAAGAATAAAAGGAGTAAGGTGCAAAAGAGATACCAAGTAATAGGTATCGTAAAGAGAATAGAAGAGGCGGTAAGTGAAAGGGGAAGAATAAAAGGTGTTTAGATCTTCTCGTTCAATGTCGAAGAGCTGCTGTGAGAAGACGTCGTACCAACGGGCTCGCGGACCATGGCAGTGAGTAACACGCTGCGGTCTTCACCGAAGCGGATCTCTTCTTGTGCCTTGAAGCCGAACTTCTCGTAGTAGATAGTGTTGGATGGAGAAGAAGACTCCAAGTACATGGGCTTGCCCTCACGATCAGCCTATATTAGGTATGTTAGTGACACGTAAGTGACGAGGATATATGGAAGATAAACTTACTTGTTCGATCATATCGCGCAGTAGGCGAGAAGCATAACCCTTGCGACGACCGGACGTCTTGGTACCAAGGTAGATGAGATAGTAGCAGTCGTTATCACGCTCACGCATGACACGCTTCTTGACGTCGTGAAGGGTGGGCAGAATCTCATTGTAGTAGCGCTTCTTGCATTCGGACGACAGCATGAAGTTGAGTTTCCACAGACCGGAGCGTAGAGTGGTAGTCCAGTGATCAGCATAGTCTCCAGGGCAGGTCCACATGGCGATGCTATCATAGTCATCACCGAGAGATACAACTTTGCCAGTCAACAGGTAGCAGTTGGAGATAAGCTTCATCATTTCCGAGTGCATCTTCCATAGGCCATTGGATGAGCGATCCTTGACATCAGGCGCATCAACCAGATAGCGGCTTAGATCATCGTTGGCAAAGGCAAGAGACAGAGTGTTTCCAACATGCTTAGCATCCTTACGAGACAGGACGCGAGGTTGTAGTCTATGGCTCTCAGGCAGTAGAGACTCGACAGCTGGAAGCTTGAGCTGAGGCAACTTGGCATCGACAATAGTAGAAGCGCTAGAATCGACACGAGTCATGTGTGGTCTCTGGGCAATAGAACTAGGAGCCAAGCTAGATGTTGAAGACTGAGGCGTTGATACGGCCGATGACGATGCAGAGAATATCGAACATTGTGAAGATGCGGAAGAAGTGATGATGGAAGGGGTAGGAGAGGAGAATGGAGAGTTCTGGTGGAAAGGCATCTTGGAACGGATCTTGTCAAAGATCGACGAGTCGGGGAACTTGGTAGACATAGTTAGTATCATGATAGTCGAGTATCTGTAATGCAAGAAAAGAAATAGCGCGGAGGAATAGAGTAGGTAGGAAAAAGATCAAGAGACAAGCGATATTTATAAAGGTACATATTCAACTGTTTTATACCAAGGATATCATGTTCAAAGAATCAAAACAATGAAGTCCTAGATAAAATCATGCTGCAAAACAGAAGAAATGAAATATATAACAGAGGCCTCTTCGAGTTGTCAAGACCGAAAGCCAAGGCTGTTAAGGAAAAGAATATTCCAGTCATACTCTGTGCCAGCTCATGACTTCCTCTATAGGAAAAAAGAAAGGAAAGAAAAAAGCTCCCAATCCGGTGGCTTATTTCCATGCTATGGAGCTGCACAGCAAGGCAGTAACCCTGTTCTTTTGTTCTTCTAATTGTATCCAGCACAACGAACAAAATGGTCGCCTCGAAAGATGGTTCTCACGGAGGCTAGATTGTGGTTATGATGCGATGCAATTACATGACGCCATGAACGAAGATGGGTGAGCTCATACAAGGCAATGACAAAAGTCTGGAATTCAATGTACAAAAACAACGTCAAGTTGCTCTCGATGTCAAGAAAATGGCAAGGGTATGGTATATTTCATAAACCAGTGAAAAAGGAGGGGGTCTCTTTATGGGCATTCTCAGAGATAAGGCATATTCAAATCAGAGGACGTCCTCTAAATCGAGCATTGGGGCATTGATTATAAAATTCAGAAGATAATCTTTATCACGCGGCATATGCGGAGCTGTGTTTGAGAGAAAGAAAAAAAGAAAGAGGGAAAAAAAACCGCCAACGCAACACAACTCAGTATGCCGAAGTCAGGCAGCAAGGCCTAATAGAAAGGGGAAAAAAGAAGAAAAAAAGATAAATTCGTCTTATTTAAGATCAAAGCCCAACGCAAGAAGGCTGAACATCATCTACTGACTCATCCTTTGTATGCCTTGGGGGGAAGAGATGCTATGCGTTCAATGAATGTAGTCGGGCTTTGAAAGCCTGTCCGCCGTTTTTTGGTTGTAGTACAGGTTGTGTATGAATCAACATCATTTGCTATAGGATGAATAAAACAAATTGATGAGGCGCACAGTGCAAACACAGTACTTACTCCCTGGCGAGTGAATTGGGTGACAAGACTTACAGACAACAAGACAAATCTTGATTCTCATCTTTAAACATGGAGGGCTTATGACTGCATGCCTTATTTTTTTAAGGAGAAACAGTACTTACTGATGGTGAAATATGAAGACGAATATAGATAAGAGATATAACTTACTGTAAAGGTTTCTAGTTGGTAGAACCAAAAATAAATAAATAGCGAAACTGTTGTCGCCTAGCAAAAGAAAGTACAGAATGTAAAACCTGGAAGCGAAGAGTTGTAACTGGTTAAAAATATTAGCATCTCAAGTCTGTACATACATTTCGCCAGCTCAACCAGTAGCGAAAACTCGCTGGCTGAAGTGACAGAAGTCTCAGGCCGTAAGTGATAATTCACGGTAGACTCACTTCGAATGACAACTCCAGCACGGGGTAATGAGAGAATCAGGTTGGTAACATAAACCTATGTTGTACTCCACGTGTTAGTCGATATCGTCTAACACATGAAATCTGCGTCTAAACCCCTCCTCTCACCAAAAGCTTTGTCGTCAAGACGCCCAATAGACTGTAGCAAGAGCAAAAAACTAGACGATTGGCGATTGGATCTTGAATCCAGATTAGGAAATGTCGAACTTACAGATTAATAAAGGAATGTGACTTAATTAGTCTATAAAGATTTATAGGCAAAGAATGTGCGTATGAAGATGTATAACGAATGTTGGATCCTCTTAAATGAGTTGCCGGAATAAACGGGTAGCGACTGCACTCTAATATAGTGATGAAGTCTTGAGTTTTAGTATATGAAGATGTATCTTGGATAATCAGCGAGCACGAGATGCTTTGTTGACTGTGTCGTAGTCGTTTGAGAAACAGAAAGTAGCAAGGCAGTCTAGAGACTTTGGTAGTTGCTTTTTGATGTGTAGCGGTGGACAGCTGATTAAATAATTGCAGATTGCTCCAATGTGTGAAGATAGAGGAAGTCGATAAGTGTATTGCCGTATTAATTATTATTTGTAGTAATGAAGGGAAATAGAAGAGAAGACTAAGAAAAGAGCGGTGATAGGCTTGACGTTGGAAGAGAAGTTAAAAATAATATGATTAAAAATAAAAAGACAGTCTAGAAGATAAATCAAGAGAAACGTTGACAATTGACAAAAGAGATTGCCAAAATCGAAAGTGGTGAAGAGGGAAACGATATAGTTCTTATATTGAAAACGGCCTCGCCTTTCATAACATATAATATAAAATCACCTTATTAACCGTTTCGCGATAATTATTATCAAGCCTGATTAGGTAATTAAAGTAGCCCCCCCCAATACAATGTATACCCTGGTTGATATCCTATATGTTTTTTTTTTTTTTTTTTTCTTTTTTTTAATTCATTAATCTTATGGAGCTTAAATATCCTATATGTACAAGTATACATGTATACACCCCCTATGATACCTTACATATCTTACTTCAGGCTTCGTCTTAGTACTTGCTTTGTCTATCGGGGTCCCGATATTCGGAAACTCTACAATTATAAGTCATGATGCTATCTAATAGTGTAATGTAGTATTCATGTGAAGTATATAGTGTTTCGAAATATTGGTTGCTCTCCAACAAAATAAGAATGAGAGAGAAAAAAAAAAATGGGATTGTCCTTTCTCTAGTTCCTCCTACAGATAATATCTTAGTCGGAGGATATGAGTAACATAAAATGCCAATCAAAAGTGAAGTACATAGGTAGATCTCGAGTGAAATCAGGGAACGCCTGGTCCAATTTTTGGCCTTTTGCTGTTACCAAAGGTCTGTTTCCCTCCATCTCTATAGCCTTGTATATCTTTTCTCAACCATGTTCTGTACGTATATCTCTCCATGCCATTATTTTCCACACTTGGTAGGGCCTACTACTATGCTTTGGTTTTATTTTTTTTTATTTTTTTTTATTATCTGTTTTTTTAGCCACGCCCCCCCTCCCCTTCTTCGTCCAGGATCATGGCAGCTCTTACCGTCCCTTTCCTTCGGGCCCAATAGCTTAGGGTGGATGCATACCACACACTCGGCATAGTTGTTGGAAGCTAGAATCTCGGACGGCTAAATACGTACCCATCTCTGAGCAGAATCAAAGCTTACTAACATAATTCAAAGGACAAAGACGGGTTCTTGCTTGCCATCCATATTCCCATTGTCCGGGGAGCTGCAATTCTAATATCATTCGACCTTGGTGTGTACATGTATATGAGTGAATACATTCATGTAATCAACAAATTCTGTTATATAGATGTCCCTCTTCTTCTGAGCAATACACAATTTAATCGAAAACCGAGTCTACAGCTATAGAGCTACACCGAGACTTATGGCATATAAGCTTGGATGTTTACACACATATAGATCCCAAAGTGCATCTGGTACATTTAACAAATAGCCATACTTTTATGTTGACTTATATGCATAGTTAGGATCTAGCCACGGTAGGGTTACATAAACAGCATGGGCAAAATGGTATACATGAACCACGCGCTCCAGCCTCAGATATTTTGCTCGAAAACCCCTTTTGAGGCTATGCGTTTCCTTTGTTTCCTGGAAAAACAATGGCCTAATTCCCTCTCTCCAATCATTTCAATATCAGGTTCAAGTAGGCTAAGCAAGCCCCCAACTTAAGGCTCTCGACGGTAAGGCGTAGTAGTCCTTTTCTTCGTGAAGTTCTAGCTTTGTGAAGAGGAAGACAGGCTGTCATAGAGTATTCTAAGCCAATCAACTAGTATCCTAGCTACTAGCCATTTTCAGTGCCTTGATATTCCTTTCCTTTCGCATAGCATTCATGTGGGTGCGATTCTGCAACTCTAGACATCGGCTAAATCTTTGTTCCATTTTCTTTTCGCTAGAGATATTTACCCTTGTCATTCTACAAGAGTTCTATGCCTTATGTGCATAGGCCTCTCTTTCGATTTCTCTTCCTTTGTTAAATAGAGTATACTGCCTTACTTTGCTTTGTCATCGCCGAGTATAGCTCTATACTCGTATCCTGAAGGCTAGACGGCTGAATGCTACTGGCTGGTTTATAGTCAATGGCCACAGCCAATCATAGAGCTATATGAGCTGTCTAACTAAACACTGGCCAACTGTTCCATTCCAGCTGGCTAGAGCTATCGGCTTTTTCTAGATCAGGACAGGCTGTAGCTGTAGCTTGAGTGTAGTTTAAGAAATACACATATGCTTGCTTTGTTTTAGTTCACGGACCATAATTCTTGATCCTATTTTTCTTCATGATGGTTCAAGTATCTAGTATTGACAACATATATCATATCACCTTTTTTTTTTTTGTTAATATCCTCCCTTACAACATTTTTATTCCAATATTTCCTACTCGTGACCTATAATTCTCAAAAAATGAAAGAGAAAAGAGAAAAAAAAGACATCCGATTTTTATATTAGATATAGGTTTAAACGGTCAGGCGTCTTATATCTTCTATGTCCTGGTTAAATGAATGCTAGTTTAGTTGGAAATAACAGTGTAGAAAATCGCAGAGGTCTACTATTACACTGTATCGTAATTGAATATATCTCTATCATACCACTGATATTGTTATGTTGATTTGTGGAAACGTATGATATGACTTCCGATCGATTTGATAATTCCAAGGTGGCAGAAAAATGCTTCCAATGAATTGTTCCCTAAGTATATACCTTGACGAACATGATGATAGACACTAGATATAATAATATCATCTCCGGTAGTAATCAAGGCATGGGCTAGCAAACCCGTCTCCGAGCTTGGATCCAAATAACACTTAGCCTTGTTGATTGTCTCTGCGGGAAACATTGCGGGAAACTAGACCGCTAGAACGAAGTATGTGAACCACATCCAAAACCATCATAGAAGCAGGAGATAACAGTAAATAATATTTGTTTGTAGTTCCATGCCCAAAATACAAGCCAATCAGATTTCGCTTCTTCGTTCCCGGAACTAAACTGACGGATCACCGGGCATGGTTGTTAGTCCATGTCAGGCTAGATCGATCATTGATTGACCTGATAAAAAAAACCTGGCTTGAACGCTATTCAGCTTTCAGTCCTGTGGTTGGCTGGCAGATGGCTTCCGTCAGTCGGTACCTCGCGGCTGGGTAACATCTTGCTTTTTGATCACATCTACATACATATCTGTAGGTAGGAGACGTAGGGGGGGTGGTTGAATGAAATGGGTTCTCATCAGCAACAAGTTCTGCCATTGTTTTATGTATTGATTATCCCGCCTTTAAGCCGCACTTGGTCAAATATATCCAAACAAATAAAAATAAATACAACTAACGTACAGCTAGTATACTTCCCCAAGCCACCTATGACGATTACTCTACCGCTGCTAGTTACGAAGTTCATGTTTCCAGAAATGGTCATATGCATATTGGAGATTATGGCTCTGAAGCCTATAAAGAAAACCTACGCATACAATATATACATATATATATTTTGTTAAAAATCATTAAGAATTGAGATATTTACGAATATATTCACATTAATCCAAACTCCTTGCATTCTTCAGATAAATACAACCTAATTTTTAGAGTGTCCGTATATACTCTCCAAATTAGAGCCCAAAAGATCCAGACTTATTTTCAAAGCCGGTACAAATCGTATATTACTATCTATCTTTACGCGTCGTCTTGTTATCCTCGCTCTGTCTTTTATTGTAGCTAGAGACAAAAAAGACTTTTCTTGACCGGCTAAGCTCCCGCTTGCTAGGCTATGCTTGCCTTCTAGTTATCCTAACTTGCAAGAGTAGCCTTTGAGATAGACAGCTTGGTGATTATCGTGGTGTGGTGTGCCCCCATGTCACCGGGACTTTGATCCGTATGGTTATCCCCAAGGGGAATCTTTAATTAGCGTCGTTCTCCTAGAAGAGACCAAGCATTTCTTTATTTCTCTGCATTTGTAGTCTGGAAACAAAGAAAAAAAATTAAGAAATGCCTACATTGTTTACATGCCATCTCATCGTGGTGTCGTCGTAAAATATAGTCAAGTCAAGTCAAGTCATCATAGTTTCATGTCTTTGCAATACTTTTTTGTATTTTATTTTTTAATTCATTAATCTTATAGAGCTATATAGCTTCTTCGCAATACTAATAAACGGTAAATTATTTCAGGCTCACAAGGCCTTCCAGAAACATTACTACACAGCGGCAATTAAGTAGCAATCCATTGTCTCGTATATGATAGATACAAAGGTAAATACACAAGTATCAAGAAAAATAATCCCTATGTGGTGGAACTACAGAAAGAGAAACTAGAAAAAATGCCCAATACAGACAATCAGCTTCTCAATGGGGATACTCTTCGTTGTCGCTGTGAGACTCCGTCTTTTGAAGCTACTGAAGACAATACTGTCTTCTAGAGTTTTATTGCCCTTCCTTTTTCCGCTCTAGCTTTAGGAATTGATCGACGCACCGGGTGCCCGGGGTTCTGGGCCCGATATGAGAAAGATACAGCTCAGCTGACCATGCCCCATGCAGGTTGGTGTTTTTGGCAACTAGTGTCAAATCAAGCTTGTTTTCCGTGTCCATTTGAAACTACATACATATTATTCAAGATACTTCCAGCACGAGCCGCTAGCAGCTACACAATAGCAGCATGATTGTCTTTTTTTTTTTTTAAAGCACAAAACTAGTAAGAAACAACCAATACAGGCATTGAAACTCGGTATTGACAGATAGCCTTGTCAACGTCACATTGGGAAACGTAGGATATCTCCGCGGCTTCTGTGAACCAGACTTGTGAATTGTTCTTTTCCACCGCTACCTCGGTTGCTAGATGTCTTTTATTGGTCGTCCTATAATGGCTAGCAATTGTAAGTATATTGTTCTATCGTTCTTAATCCCCCGAGGCAACATAATTTGGTACGTCTTTGCCCTTGTCCAGCCCCTTCCTCTCTTCTATAGCTTTTCCATATTCTATACTTGATTCATGCCCGAAGAGAGCTGATCCAGATACCTGGAACTACGTATTGGGCTTTTATCCCCCAAAGTTATCGTTATGCTCGGTTTATACCTAGTATGCATTGTTTTTAGGCTTCTAGAGTCTAGTTTGCTTCACCGTAAACAGAGTACCTTGCGCCTTTGGGGCTTAACCGGCATATTCAATCCTCAATATGTATTTAGAGGAGGGGGGTAGCAAAATGTGGCGTGCTATATCAATATTTTTGGGCGTAGAAAAGAATAGTAATCTTCATCCCCTAAGGTACCGATCAGATTACATGCTATCTACCTAATAGTCGTCTGTTTAACAAAAGATCAATAGTAAATACTGCACCTACAGGACCCTGCAATGCATCGAATGATAGAGACAGAGGCTATTTACTACTGTTGTGCATCAGGTATAATCTTCACGTCGACAATACAGCAATGTATGTCTGCATTTGGTATACGGCGAATGATCAGAGGGAGAAATAATTGTATTAGTGCTTGTATTGAAGGTCAAAGCGGCTACTAGCAACTGAACAAAACCTAGACAAAAGAAAATCGTCTCATAATATGGCCCAGGAGAGTAATGGGTTAACAATTCAATACATTATTCTCCTTTTCTTTTTGCAGAGAGTTATAAAGAAAAGCTCGAACATGAAGTAAATTGTTATAGTCTGTTCAAAGTAATGTGCACATTAGATAATCCGGGATAGACTATGGGTAGTGGAACCAGACTTAGTTATAAGCGAGTGAGACTGCCACCTCACACGTTGCATACTTCTTTGCACTGAGAAGAATGACGTGCTAACAAGAAACTCATAATCAACTACCATTTTACTTTTATTTCCAGCTTCTTGGCTCTTCAGAACCTTATCATGTATAAATTATACTATTCAGTGTCTTGATGATCTTCTTAATGGCATGATAACATAATCTTTACAATATTTATCTTGGCACTATATTTCGCCTCTCTTCTACTTTTGAAAATATCCCTCCCTTACCATTAAGGTACTAGTAACTAGTAAGGCTTTACCATGCTCAGTAATCGTGTGTTTTATTGGCCATGGATTATTTCACCAGAAGTACCCTTTTTTTTTTATTATTATTGCTCGACAAGGATAGCGCATCATACACAATGGTACATACATTATATCAGGCTCAAGTGGTTATAAGTTAGAGTAACATAGCCTTCAGTGATTCGTTCTCTAACGATCGTTAAGGGTCTTGCCAAGCCTTATCTACCTTGAAATATGCTCTCCTTAGATATTAGATACATACATCATCAGCCTCTAGCAGTGACAGCCTAATAATAACATATAGGCTTTGTTTTCATTGCATTATTTCCCGGGTGATGTCGAAGTAAACTAGTATATGTATTCATCTAAACCTTTGGCTAGGCTGGCTTATATCCCACTCTTCAAATAAGCTCGAGGACTTTGAGCCACATGTATTTCTTCTAGAATGATCGTATCGCCTTGTCTAAAACTTCTTACTCGATCCACACATAACTATGTCATGTTAGCAATGGTTCATAGTGCGATTATCTGGTTTGGTCGAATGAATATGTACATATGTACATACATATTAGGTTCACAAGAACAAAGTGATGAATAATGGGTGTATTTCTTGATCCCGAATTTCTTACTAACCGCCTTATTTAAATTTAAATTTTGACTAGTGTGCGTATATATCTTCAGATGCCATAATGATAAGATCATGCTTGGGGTGTACATATATACTTCATTTTATTCTGTATCTGTATATGTATCATACTTATTTTTCATCAACGATTTAGAATTGAATCTGATGTCCATACATAGACCTAGAAAAGAAAGAAAAGCATTGGTGTGACCCTACGTAAGCTGTAATTGTATATTATCATATGCTATATGTGTGTGATGTAATTGCACGAGCCTACACAGTACTTTTTCAAGGTACGGAACCATCTTTTCTCAGAAGAATGTTGTTTTTCCTTTTTCTTCTTACAAGTGTTAAGATAAAAGTCTGTATAGTGTCGGTGTGGTCAGTACTTTTACTGTGCTAGCCTGTTTGCCTTCTTTTGTTTTACAACATTTCTACCTTCCTTGATGTCAAGCCACAGCTGAACACGACTTTTGTCTCATGTTTTTTTTTTTTTCTTTTGTTCTCCTGAACAGATCCATATACAATAGGCCCTAGTAACGCAGTAGAGGTAGTGCATACAATTTATACAACAATATCATGATACCTGGCTTGTAGATTGGAGAATGTCTTGAATCTTGTCTTGTCTTGTATTGTCTCATTGTAGTAGTACCGAAGGGATTGATATTGCCGATTATCATCCAGGCATCAAACGTAGTTGTCAAAAAGTAAAGAGTAGAAGCTCTCACGGTGAACTAGTATATTTTGAGTACAATATAATCTCTTGACAGGGTTTCTTAAAATCACACTAGTCGCCGATCAACGAAGAGAAACCTAGCTTAGTGCGCTTGCGCTTTGATAAATCCGGTGCTCTGTTTCGCGCTCGCTCAGACCATAATCTTTGTTGAATGCTTGCTTGGATGGATATTCCTGAACGCATTATACACATGATTACATGAGGGGAGGGGAGTGTATATTTACTCCTGTCTGCCTATACTAGATCTGAGCATATACACCTATTCACGTATCGATGTACATGTATGATGTATTCTAAGGCCCATATCACAGAGAATAAAAAAACACAGGAATAAGCTTTGGCTATTTTACCCATGATTCTTTGGTGCAACACAAATGGACATTTGTGACAATATGTTGTATCATTTCCTCTTGACCTTGGCCTCGAAAATACTTGAACTGTCGGGAAATTCTGTTTGCCAAGGCAGATCAAGTGTGAATGTGATTGTTAACCTTTGTCATAAAATTGTAATATAATGATAGCTAGTAGCTGAATTATACTCAGCTCAGCCCTTCCCAGTTTATACTACTCATTTATTGTGACGAGTGACTGATTCTGACTTGACCAGCTGGCGGATTTCAGCCAAGCTTATATTATATCTATGTAGATTTAGGCCCCTAGTTATAAGCTTGCTTAGCCCTGTATCAGCATTAAAAATAACAAACTTTGCGCTGCAAGTGGAAATATAGGCGGTCGCTTACTTGGTCTTTTGGTTTTGATAACCTTGGCCAAATCGGATCCTATCAATGATACGAAATGATTTGTTATCAAGATCGTGGCCCGAGAAGCACAAAAGACTTATCTCTACTTGATCAGCTGATCTTACTAAGTATGAGATCTGTTTGGTTTTCTTAACTTTCTGGGATGGTTCCTAAACAAAGACGGTAGATATCAACAGGCTAGCAGATGCTGTTGTCATTGTCCATAAATTGGGGAGGGTATAGATATCTAAAACTGGTCGTGATTATGTATATGTATGTACCTTTTGAAATTATCATGTAGCATATCTACAACATTAAAACTAATGCTCACTCATCTATTATGGTAAGCATTTTAAATAATTAAGGTCAAACGCCCCACTTTAATATTTCCTCTTGGTAATCTCTCAGGCTGGTATTTGTTTCTATGCCTAGGTTTTCAGGCGTAAATAAAGCTTGCAGAGGCGAGCAGAAAAACAAGACAACAACATAATAACAACAACAAATAGGAGCCTAACCTGATGTTAAGAATAAGGCTTTCCAAAAATAAACAATGCGTTGGCTGTTGTTTCTTAATGGTTCTGCTGTATTACGATAGCTTGGTACTTGACCTCCTATAACTGGATAGGTGTTTCCTGTACATCATTTATTACCAAAAGGGTTTGGGTTAGTTAACTTATATTACGAAACTTTGTTTTCTATTTTTTGTCGTATTAAAAGCTCCAAATGAATATAATATTCTAAGAGTCCACATGAACAAGCCATAGCTTTTTGAACTCCAGGAGCCTGGATACTACATAGCATACAAATATACTGAGTCACTCCAACAATCCCGAGTATGGAAGTTGAGGTCTGTTCTCTCGTTCTAGTGTGTCTTGGCCTATTGTTTTCCTGGGACTTGGGAATCTGGCATTTTTAGTAGTATGACAACAAATCACCCCCCCCCCCCCCGTGATATTAGTTGATCGCCCTGTGTCATTCCTATCTCTCGGGACCGGACCATATTCCAATACCATATGCCTGCTGACACTAGAACTTCTGCCTTTACCTCTGTTTTTTTCTCTTTATTTTCTCGGTATTGCAGTACTAAGCCTATCCATTACATTCATGCTCTAGAAAAGACGATCATGTTGGGATCAGGCTGGTCCGCTTTTTTTTTCTGTCAAGGAGGTAAGGTAAACATGAGTATAACATGTCTATTTTCGATGTCATTTTCTTTCCTTTTCTATCCTCGACATTCTTCGCAATATTTCAGGCCGCGGATAGCGGAGCTGCGCCCCCTCTATCGTTATTTGACTCTATCATTATGAAAGGTCGCCAAGCCAGCGTCAGGATCCCTTGCTTGAGGATCGTCCGCTTGAAATATTCTTTATACCTCTTTAAATCCTTGTATATTACTGTTTTCCCTTTGGTCTTCCTTTTTTATTTCCCTCTACTCCTAGCAATAGCCACTTTGACTAGGATTTGAATACGTACGCTAGAAAGAAGCATGTCACTTTGTCTGCTCTCTAATTTTCGTGGCTATTTCCTCTATTACTGGTTGTATTTTCATTTGTAGATTATTTTGTGAGGCTGACCAACTAGGTTCTCAGCACGGAATCTTAAACACTATAGCACACGCTCCTAGCGATGGTATCAGCATTCACCGATGGTGAGTGTAATGCATCAACCACACCGGAGATTGTGGCTTCATGTATGCATGTCGCTCATTTTTGTCTCTTGATACTCCTCAGATACTAGGATTGGAGAATGGCAAGGTCAGGGCAAGTTCGTGAGACATATCTACATATTACCAGAAACAACATGTGGTTTGGCCTTGTGACCAAGTAGAGCTTGAGCTAACTAAAGATGTGCTATATCCTGATACTACTAGACTATTATTTCTCTTTATCTACGCCAAATTACTAGATTCCTCACCGGAAGGGTTGAAGATGGAAAGAGTAGATTGAAGGTGGCGTTATAAAAAGAGAAACTAGACCTTTATTTCTTCTACCTATCAAAACTTATATCCTTTGTTTCCGCATAGTGAGAAGACTTCATACAAAGACGACGGAATCAACGGGACTCACCCGAACGGATGAAGCTCCCATAGGTTATCCCTTCAGGCTGTGCAGAATAAAATAAACGATGTTGGAGCCAGTTGCTGGTTCAATTCCTCCAACGCCGCCTTTTTCTTCTTCTGTCTCTCTTACTGCTCCTCCTTCCTCCTTCCATGATGGACAATATAGCATACAAATATACAACTATGTACACGGCTTATACATACAATTATCTGCTTGCATAATGCTCCTGTTTTAATGTTTTGATTCTTGTACATATCCATAAACAAAGCACTTGCATAAGAGCACAATTATGATTCAGTCGCTGTCATCTTTTCTTCGAATCCAACGTGACTTGGTTGCACGGCTTCTCGGCGTTCGGCTGCCCACATATCGACCGCTTATATGCGCATTTGCAGGTCGATGCTTCACTATTTTCTTCAATGGAAAAAAGTACTATCAACTGCTGTATCACCTATTCCTTTGAGCCAGGAGGCACAATGACACTTGGGCTTAGTATAACAACAAAAGACCATCAAACATCAGCATCCTTTTGTTTGTATGTTCTTGGCGATGATACGAGGTTTCGATAGCTATCTATTCTCGTCTTCCCTACCAAGTAATTTTAGATATATATAATTATTCTAGTGAACTGTGGAGGTTTCTATGAAGGTTTTTCTCTTTTTGAAAAAAAAAAACTAGAGATAAATATTTTTGAATTTTCGTTTGTTTCTTTCCTTTATATTCTTGACAAAATGGCGGGAAAAGTATCTTAGAAGACCACTGTTAGGGTTGCCGACGACCATATATCACACATATCAGGGTTAAACCAACAGGGGCATCCACTTTCAACGACCATCTCAACGAAGGATTGCATTTGTTGTCTCTGTTTAATGCATATGTCTATTTCTTCTCTTCAGATGTCTCCTAATATGTGGCCTACTAATTCTTTTTTTTCACTTATTAGTACTTATTTTTTTTCTGTTCGTTTTTATTAAACGCCTTCTGTGGAAAAAGGAGGCTGATCACTGCTCTATTCTGTTCAGAATACGACTACAAAGATATCGAAAGATATTATTTACCACGTATACAGATACGTGATTTTTGCTAAAGGGGCAAAATCATTATAGACTACACCGGAGACAATACCCTAAAAATTACAACCTTCTATACTGTGTTTTAGCTATGTTTAGTTAGATCATTACTACCGGTTCATGAAATAGTGTATGGAGAAAAGTATTCAATCACCGGCGGTCACAAAAGACATACTAGCTCTTTTGCTGAATTCTGCTCGAGAGTTACAACCTCCAAGCAGGATCTGCCACAGGCGGATTGTGTCGGTTGCTGTTTAGGTCATTCGCATATTATGATGTTTGTTGCTGTCTCGTTTATTTTGTTTCTTCTTTTTCTTATTGTTTCCTCATCCATTTGGTCATGTCTGAGTATATTGAAAAAAAAACAATAGATAGCTTGATACGGCTTATTTTCGTTGTCTTCTCCCTGCCCTCCCACTCCATTCTATCCAAGCTAGCCCACCACCGACATAACACTTAGGACGTAAAATCAAATCAAGGGCGAGGTATAAGCTGAAGAAAACCCGCCCCACCTGTCTATGTAATGTATGGACACGAATATCAAGATATAACAGCAAACGCAAAGACACATAGCCAATGGCACTATCCTGTTTTCACTAACCGAATGATTTGGCTTGCCTAGACTCTTCCTATTATTCTAGATTGCGTATTCTCGCCCTTTTTCTTACGGTTGGGCATACACAACTGATCGTCTAATAGCCATCAACGTCGTGCTAGAAGCTAGAAGTGAGTATTGGCTCGTTGTTAGAAGGCACGAGTGACGTCGTTTAGGATTCAGAAAACATAATTCCGCGTGGTTTTAGGGGTCTAATTCCCTATCAAGCAGCGTGTTTTTTTTTGTTTGCAGATGGCACATTTGCCTCCTTCTTAGGTCTCATCGTTTGTTTTTCTTCTCATTATTATTATTAGAATTATACCCGACGATCAGTGGGCACACATATAATCATGCCATAATATTATGATGCAGGATATGATGAAAGTATTGCAATACTGGGACCATATGGGTATCACGTCGTTAATATATCTGTATGCGTTTTTTTGTGACTGTGTGCCTGCCACATGTACTCCATGCGTTGTTCATTACATTACACCACTACCTTGTGTCGTCAGAGAGGGATTTCCAAGAAAAATATAACGAAACAAAACACAGAAGTACGAGAAACGTAAATAATGCGCCATTCTAACGCGATGTAAAAGTCTGAGTGTAAGGGATGTGGTGGTTCTGGAACTCTTTGGTGAATCATGTGGTAGTATAGTTGGTAAGCTATAGTCACATGTAAGCAGATATCTGCTGTCTCCATATAAGTATAAGCTAATGGAACTGATATAGTGTGGTTCGCTATATGTAGATTGTAGGCCTAACCCATGGCAAAGGCGTTTGTCTCAACGTTGCACAATGCCTGATACTACGGCACATACATGAGAACCAAGAAGAAGAATTGTATAGGGTGCACGCAGCGAAAAAGACACCGCTTCCATAAACCAAGATGCAATGCTTCCTCCGTGGCCTGTTTTCTAGTGAATGATGAAAGCAAATGGCGTTCTGGTTTTCGATTTGTGATTTACAAAAACTCGCCATAATCTTCAGACCAGCCTGTTGGCTGTCTGTCACTAGCCTGCGAACTCGGATAGAATCGAGAAACGAGAGAACCTGTTTGAACATGGTAATTCAGCCAGTCAAGCACACGGTGCTTCTAAGTGTCCTGTGATTACCCGTTTTTTCCTCTCTCTTGTTTTTTGTCTCCCCCTCCCGCTCCCTTTTTTCCTGCCATAGTTGAGTTATGGTCCGATGGGCGGATAGGAATTTTCTAGCGATAACGGTTACCTACAGAAACGAGAGATGTGATGTCTAAGATCAAACAAAAAATAGTGAAGAATAGCGCTGCTGTTGGGACGATGGCTTGTCGAGTTTTAGGGATACTAGAGATATGCTGACGGCAGAAAATAAAACTTAGAACATCCTCCGATCCCGAACATCGGCATACATTTGGATGCACAAGGGCTCCCATACCATCCATATGCACTAAAAACATGCCGTATCGATAATCCGCAGAGTGTTCCCGTTCCTAAGTTTATGGGTTACGACTTACACGAGCCCGAGGAAGAAAATGGCGCTTGTTAGTATAGTTGGACCACATAGACAAGAGTATATTTTTATCTTCCCTCTCGGCCTTATTTTTTTTCTTTCTATTTTTTTTCTTTCTATTTTTGTTCTTAAGCGCCCCTATAAGATTCGTTGCCGACTAGCCTTGTTTCGTTTGTGTATAGGCTTTGCTTGTGTGCTTGGAGCCACGTATAGAGAGTCAGTCTTACCTATTAGCCTATCTCACTCCTTGAAATAGCGTGTAAGAAGCCTAAAAAAAGGAAGGCAAACAAGATAGAACCAGTGAGCCTTGTTGTTGGGAGGCCCACCGTCGCTTGTGTTCAGCGGAAGAAAAAAAAAGAGTATTATATAAGTGAGAGCGGACGTGGCGTATGAAAGGATGGCGTGTGTGACCTTTGTACCTGTTGTATTTGGGCATCAGTGCATATCTTCACACATTGGCATATAACACATGGCCATATATTATACATGCACGTGATACATGTGATCCCCTTGAATCGCCTTGACTGATGACAAGCTATCAAGCCTTGATGATGTGCCTGCAAGATAAGAGTCATGCGAGATACGGACATGAGAAAACATCTGAATATGCAAGAAACAACGAGCACACAAAAAAATCCCTTGGCGTTTTTACACATTTTTTTTCGTGGTGATAGGTAAAGAGTGCATGCGAGGCATGTTTGCTTGCCTGATGTCGTGTGATATATCGGTAAGAAAACAATTGTGAAATTACGAGATGTCGTACATTCTTCGAGTCTTATTGGCGTATATTGTCCGGATTCAAGAGAATAATGTTTATATACAACTAATAGCATATTTGTGTAAATTAACTATCCATTCTACCGCCATTGTCGAGCTATTTTGGCATCCTTTCAATGTTGTCTCACGCTATATATGTCGAGAGAATTAGGAAGAATAAGAGTAAACAAAGAAGGAAACATGTGTTTTTACATTCCGGGCACAGTGGCTTGTACATTTTGTGCATTGTATATCTGAAGAGAGTTGCAAACACATGTTGTCTGATATATGCGCAGTAGCACTACCCTCGTGTTTATGCTCCTCTCTTTATTTTCAGTACACCTCCGATTATTATTGTCGTAGTCTTTCCCTTCCGATGCCGGAACATGTCCGAACCTGAAGGTTGGACGACGTCTCCGGGCCGTGTATAAACAGCCTTACACATATTACGAACATCGTTTCTACCGGGAGTTGAGTTCCCCGGCGGGATCCCATAGCTGTTTTTTAATTTTTTAATTTATTTATCTTTCTATCCGTGAGAATTTGAGGGTTCGTGAAGAGCGTGACGCATCTAGCCGAAAGAAACATCGAGTGGCTGTTTCCGTTATTTCTTCTTTCATGTATGTAGGCGAACCAATCGAGAAAGGGAAACATATAATATATACAGTACCGGCAAAATAAAAGTCTGTTCTGCAGCCACTCAATTCAAGACGAGCCGTCACCACTTGGCCACAGCAAACGACATCTATACTTGCATCAGAATTCTGCTGACTTACTGGCCTTCACTCACTACTTTAACAGAGGAACACACTGCCCTGATTTGATCTGAAATAGCGGCAGTATCTGGCAACGGCTTCTTTTTCGTCTACTGTGACTAGCATATATATATTCAGGCGCGCCACTTCTCGCTTCGGCATATCACGGATTATACGGCTGGCTGATAGGCTGGCGTCAGCTGTAGAATTTTGCTTGAAGATTAAAAAGCATGACTGTATCGGCTGAGATGCAAGTGCCATAAACGATGACATTCCTACAGACTTTACTTACGGCAAACAACAAATGAAAATAAGTCTACAAAGAGCTGAAAAAGGACAAATAATAGGATGTAAGTCGAGGAATGAGTGGACAAATACGCACCATTCTACACCGTCCGGACAACACCCTCCCAAGGTACTGAGCGGCCTGTATCTGTGCTGTGAATTTTATAGACACAATGCCTGACTACAGCAAAACCAGCTTAGTCGGATGTCTGTCTTCTGTAATCCGTTTTGCCGTTTGCTCCCGAAGGAAGGGACGTTGGGACGGGTATATGAGGGTAACACGACTGAAATATATATGCACATGTATATGCTTTATATGCCACAACGACCACATTTTTTACTATGCTATATGCCTATTTAAAGAATTTTGTATCTTTCATATACATACATATTCATTAATGTTGTACCCTAGCCTAATCCACACAGCATGGAAGGCAGATGAAGGAAGAGATACGGACATGGAAGAATATAGTACTACATATGATAGAGCCCATAAATAGTTCAATACATAAATGAGGAGATATTGCATGCCTAGGTTTCATATTCAGGCTTGAAGTGAGGTACCAGCTGGCCTTGTCATCTGGTGATATACCGCCCATACAACATCTAAGAGGTTTGAATCGACACTGTTCGAACGTCGGCTTGATGGTGCACATGCTGGTTCAGATAGCACAGATGAACATACCTGACTAGTGGCGATCTCATGATGTGAATTCCTGTAAGCCAATGTTTTCTCTCTCCCTCTGCTTGACCGTTTATTTCTCACTGATATACTTTCTTTTTTCTTATTGTCTCTTCGTTTCCCTCCTTGATTAAACTGCATGGCGGACTTCTCATTATTGTATTTACGACTAAATGGTCGGTGTGAATTGAGACTAGGCGCTGTAGGATGATCGAAAGTGGATAAATGATGTACGGATGAGCATTGGCTTGGGATAAGATTGATAGTATATGTAAGATGCAGGCTATATATGCAAAGCAGTCCATTAAAGAAATGGAGAGGAGGAGAGACAGACACGCAGAAATAATGAGACATATGTATCTTTGCTAACCCTGTTTAACTAACAACTCCAATAGTGTCCTTGCTGACTCAATGCGACCATGTCGAAACATTGTCATCTTTTTGTAGGCTTTCATTGTCACGTACAGGGTCGATCATCAAGGTAATGTAGGCGTCCCTCCTCCTCTTCCTTCGTCCTCTTCCGGGTCCTATCCAAAAGGAATCCTTGAAGCACTACTGGAACGAGGCCGGGTAAAGAGATCGACTGCATGTGCTGTGTTCGTGCTTAGACGAGAAATTAAACGGCACGGGATCATTGGCAAGCGGCTACAAGAACGAGAGAATTGAGAAAATTGACGATACCAGTCGCTGGTCCTTTGCCACAAAAGCCGCAATGTTGCAGTCCGGTCGCCATCGCTTTAGCTTCTCCGCTTGGGTAGGATGCAGATACACCGACATTTCAAACTACTGATATGTATAACATACAAACACACATGTACGAAGTTATATATACTGATAATGTGTATACAAGCTTTAGCTGTGTGCCTCCTAGGTCCATGGGTAGTGATGTTGTTGTTTACGGACTATTCAATATTGAGAATATTTGGTATTTGAACTTGAGATCCAAGTATGTAAATAGCTTATAGCAGCAATGTAAGCATTAACAAGAGTAAGTAAGCATAAGGGGTATGATAAAGTGATAGGAGAGAATAAAGAAATGAGGGTGAAAAGCAAACGATAGCTGTCCACGACAACGAAAAAAACACTGGTAATTCGCATCTCGTTTCTAGTGTACGTGTTTGTAGTTTCTAAAGCGTGTTTTTATATATTCTTAGGATTAACAGCCATTGGCATAGCTGCCGGCCATTTCAGCGATGAGGGCTAGCGACATGTTTGCTCTCTTTCTTGCTAGATTGCGCTGTGTTTACATGCGGCGGATGACGCTCTCGTTGGTGTATTGCTCGAACTTGTCATTGCTGGCAAAGCTGGCCCACCAGTCGAACAACATAGACTCGCAGATCAACTTGAACCAAGGAGTGTACTTGAGTTCGGGATCCTTGAACAACTCGCGCAGCTCGTCGGGAATGACGTACTTGACATCACGGGCTTCGTTGGGGTTGACATCAAGATCAACCTTGGCACGGATGAAGAGAATGTAATCGACTATGAGATGAAAGATGTCCAGTCAGTAAGTTGAATAGCAAAGATGCACCTCCAGTCTATGACCTGGATATGGCGGTGTGTACTCACTCTCGTGTTCACCCCACTTGCCATCGCTAGGCGCCTTGTAGTGAATGCGCGTCAGGAAGTGGAAGTCCTCGATAGGGACCTGCTCCTTCTTGATACCCAGCTCGTGCTCTAGCTTGCGCTGAGCGGCGCGCTTCACGCCCATGATAGAATCAGGTAGGTTGGAGCCAGTCTCGCCGGGGATGCCTAGAGGGTGCGAGCAGCAGGTGTTGGTCCACATGTCGGGGAAGGTTATCTTCTCGGTGGCGCGCTGCTGAAGAAGCAAACGGTTGTCCTCGTCGAAGAGGAAGACGGAGAAGGCACGATGCAGAAGGCCTTTGTCAATGTTGGTCATCAGGTGGCCTGGACAGGGTGTTAATTGGTTAGCAGGGAGGCCTTGCACAAATCGAGAGAGGCAGCTTAAACAGGTCGTCTATTGTTTTGACGAGCAAGCGAGGATTGAAGCAGTAGGGGCGCGGGGTAACATACACAGCTTCTTGCTGGCATTGCCAATAGGCATGTCGTCCTGATCCAAGACGATGCACATCTCCTCCATGAGACGGATCTGCTCCTCATCGTGGCCGTCCAGCGCATCGGAAGTGGTATCGATGTCGGGGAACAGGCTGAGGATGTTTTCGGCCGTGATGGAGACGTTGCCAACGGTAGTGGTAGTGGCAGCAGGCGCCGTGATCGTGGTGGTGGAAGACATGGCGAAAAAATGGAGAGGCGATGACAACAGGACGGGCAAGCAAAACGGGGACCAATATGGACGAGAGAGAAAAGATGCGGCAGGGTTGCGGGCTGAAGCTATTCGAGGCTCTGTTGGGCTATTGGGAAGTTGAAATCTTATCGGCGGTTGATAAACAAAGAGAAGGAAGAGAAAAAAGGGGCCTTATGGAGCGAGGGAAGACGACCGGTCGTAAGGACGTCTTTATAGTTCCTTGACGGGCTCTTCTCGACTTCTCAGCAGCCATCCAACGACTATACAACTGCACACAACAACAGGATGAATGACGCTGCCAACAAAGCCAACCAGAGACAAACAAAGAGAGGCCCGAGAACCAAGGTATGTGATTTGCGGGATCCAGACTAGACTCTGGATGTGCTGCCAACTAGTCGTCGTAGTGGTAGTAGTTGGAGCTAGAGGACACAGCGTTATAGTTGGATCGTTTAGCGGGTTGGCTCTAGCTTTAGCCTTGGTTGGACGTAGCTCGCTTTAGCGTGATGGCAGTTTTTTTTTTTTTGTTTACCAGTACAACTAGTTAGAAGACTTAGCGAGCAATTGTTTTACTAGCGAGCAAGGGCCTGTGAAGAAATCGCGGGGCAATCTGATAGCAGCAACAACAACAACGACTTCAGACGATGTCGAGGGTCTCGATATTACGCTTCACTCAACCCACAAGGCTGCGCTTTTTGCTGCGATTTTTTTCCCTTTCACAAAAAAACAACAAACAACAGATGCGTTCACTGTGATTGGTGGACGGTAGCCTTATCACCACAACATGTTTTTGGCTTGTGACAGTCAGCACTATCAGCGCTACACTTAATAAGTATGTGTACATTTCATCTATTTGAATTACACACATACTTTTGGCCCATCTAGTCATTTCATAGTAGCCGACCCAACAAGCACCAAAATACGGGAAAATACTGTAGTGACGTTACTAATTGTATGTATTGTGAGCAACTAAGACTCTAATATTCCCACGACACTAATATTTTCTTCTGTGATCAATTATCACCAACTCTGTGACGCAATTAGTCCGTCGTCCTAGATGAAACTTGAATTGCGTCCCATCCTTTCTTAGCGGCACGGAAAAGATCTAAAGCCCCGGGCCTCCAGACCCTTAACCAATTACATGTACATATTCACCGTTAAACAACGCTGTTGGTAGAGGGCTGATGCTACCAAGCCCGTTGAACTGAGGGCTTGTCTATCCCTAGCTTACTTGTCTCAAAAATCTCAAAGCACTCTTTGTGAGTGAGCGTGTGACGGGAATGGATCCTAAGAGCTGATCCTAGACTACAACTTAGACCTCTCACCATATTGTTTCTTTCATCAAACACATATCTGTATACATAGTTACATGTGCAAACATCTACTGTATGTAAGCCGCCAATATCTGACCGTCAATCAATCACAGTAGCTTCAAAGCTGACTTGTTGCTTACTACGTCACATATCAATACCAAGTCTAGTCGATTCCTACGAACGCGCCAGTATCTGTGGCGGCCGGGAGTAGTGCTGATACATATGTAAATACAAATATATGTACACATGTATATTGTCTACCATTCAGATCTGTTGAGACATTAGCCCTTAGAGGTAGGCAAACTACAAGTACTGCATGAGACTATGGTTGCAATTGCAGCACATACAACTACACCACAACAAGCCAAGCCCGTGTAAAGCTCTGGCTGATAACCCGAATCGGAATAGAAGCGGGCGTTTATTCGCTTTGCGGAACTATTGTGTTCGCTAGAAAATCAATTACGGCGCCGAAAAGGACTACGCATACAAGTATTTGTATTTCGGTCACATCATTTAAATACATGTAGTATTATATACGCATATGTGCATACTGCGTATATGGATATTATGTCGCATATTACATAGTTGTTTATCTGTATACATACGGTACTACTGAGCATAGACTCATGCAAGCCAACTAACAACGACTCACAATGTCTTATAGCAAGGATATTTTCTTGGTCCAACAAAGCTCATTGCAAAGCGGGGAAGACGCAAAACAATCAAAGAGTTTCGTTACAACGTCGAGATACTAGTAGTGCTACTATTACTATACTACTTTTGCTACTATACAACTCGATAAAAACTAGAGCCATACAGTACAGTCTAAGCATATATCGTGTCGTAGGGTGTATTAACGTTTCTTCAATACGACCCGGGCAGGTATTATCCTGGTTAGCATCAATATCGGCGTTCCAACTGTAGCATTCTGATGAGAAACGTTCTCGCCGTACATGAATGCTACTGTTCCATTATATCTTCCGCTCCTTACCTCTATATGTCAACCTGCTATGCTTACAAGTGGTATATCCACGCACGCTTTATAGGATAAAACAACAGCACCACTTCTTTATGGTTCTCGTTGGTGGATAGGATATGGTAGTACTTGGGGGCTTTTCGTATCAGATATTCAAGTGATAGGAAACACAATTAAGCCTATGTACATGCAAGATAATTTATGGATGTACATATCTACACTCTTTCCTCTTGCGATCTTGGATGCTACACCTCCGAAAAAACCGCCATTCATACATCATGCAGTCAGCATGCACTCTTTATTGGTCGTATTGTACTGCGCCTTGAAGCAGCTCAAGTTCAGTTTCTAGTAGTGGTCACAAGCCAACAATACCTAATAACGCTAATACGCGCATTTACGAGATTTTGCAAACCATTTACTGGGTTTTGCGGATTATCTATATCTAGAACTTGATGTGTTGGATCTCTCAATGAGAACATGGTTAGTCATGTTGATATGTACATATGATTGTTCACATGGATGTATGAATTAAAAGTGTATCTGGTTCTTATCTCCCCCCTCCACTATCACAATTGGAGTCTTATTCCCCAATTCATGCAACACGACCAACTTGGATGGTGAATAATTCGATATTAATATCAATAGTAGAGTATTTATGATACAGCAATGGCCTCTTATACAGATTCCAGGAATCTTCTATTCTTGACTGTTGAGCCCGTCGCGTTCCACGAAAACGGCACAGAGACTTGAGGGATCTGGGACGCGAGGGATTTGCTATTGTTATCAAGGAATCGTGAAACTGGACTAGGGATCACAATCAGGCAATCAAAGCAAAAACGGACAGAATAGTAAGTCACCCAGGAAAGAAAGAAAATAGGCAGAAAGTTTCAGCTTGCATCTAGCGAGAGTCGGTGTGAAGATGTTTACTATATTCGGCCAATTCAATATTGAGCCAGTACAGCGATCATCAAAGTGCATATTTGGCTTGCCGATTCTCTAGAAGGATAAGAAAAGAATATCTAGGCACACTTGATGTAGCTAAAGCATGTCAAATTTGGAGATATCTAGAGGTACGCTGCAGCAAGGTTAACAAGCGACAAGGCAGGCACTAATTCATCCAGGGCCAGAACCTGAGAGGAAACGGTGGCAGTAGTTCTTTCAAATTACTGACATCCTAGCCGGGATAAAATGAGGGAGACATGCAGAATATGTTCAAGAGGTGGCAGAGGAAAAATAAAAGTAACAAGAACAGAAGGAATTCTCAAAATGGAACATATCCATCACGTATCACTCGATGGAACTATCGCTTGTTGCACGCGATCGAAGCTAAGAAGAGTGTTTTTCCAGCCGATAGCAAAGTAGCTTAGAGACCGCATGATGATCTAATGCCTATACATGAATATTTAAGTCGTGTTGTGTTAGTCTATATAAGTCAACATATACGACTCAATTCATTTTATGATGTATTCTATGTATGAACGCACGTTTTAGACATTGGACTTGCTTCTCAATTTCCGGCGTTCCGCGATGATAGCAACTAGGAAATTGTTACATTTAGCTTATATTCAACTTATGTAGATATAAGAACAAAAAAGAAGGAATACATACTATAAGTAGACATTTGTAATTCCCCTGGTATATATATCTTACTTTATCCAGGGACTGCTTCATTCAGCATACAAATACCGTTTGCGGTGCCGCTAATATACCTCCAGTATCGACTAGCTTGATTGATAGTTCGTTATTCTACTGGTAATATTCTACTGATTATATGTACATGTATATCTCGATATCACTGTTTATGATGGTCAGACATGTATCAGCCGTGGGCCGATATGCCGGAGAAAAGGATATTTTGGTGAGCCAATTGGCATCTAGCTAGGTATTTGGATCGACTACAATACGTCTTATGTTGTGTCAGAAAACCATTTCTAGATGCCTTGCGTTTAGATATATCTCAGTCATTATTTGATCAGCAAGCCACCTGTAACCCTAATTTGCAATGGCTTCTTAGCAAATAACCCTGTTTACAACTCGCATAGGTATTGTTCTAGCGCCGGGGATTAGCGTTGGATTTTGCCTTAATTGAGCCAAACGGCGCAATTCCGGTGATGAAACTATAGCGCTAAGTTGTTAAAGTGTGTGTGCACTTTGCCTTAGGGCCCTTTTTTTGTTAAGTTTTTTCTTGTTCTCTTCTCTTTTTCTTGTTTTTAGTTATATTAGATCAACACAAGGGCGCATATGTGGACCACAATACAACTTTAGAATATGTATATGCGCTTTTCCCTTGAACAATGTCCGCCGTTCAATGACAAAGGATACTAGTCACTTACCGGTTGAAGAACGAAACGCGTATTGCAGAGAAGCTGCAAAGCCGCAAAAACTACAAGACAGATCAGGCGAGCCTTTGCGTTCTATACTTGATATGTATGGGTCGGCCGATTGTAACATACACTTCTTGGTTCTTGAGGTGTGTCGGCCTACATATTCCGCACGATACGGACACTCAAATTTCAGACTCGTATGGCTGGCTATGTGGGTTGGACCGACGCCATGTCTTTCTCTATTCTCAGTACAAGACGCCTCTGGCGATAGCAATTTAACTGACATACATGTAATAATGTGATAGAAAGCAATCTCGTTCTACTCGTCCACTTGAAAGTTTCCTATAGTTCTGACTAGTCATAGTCGAGCCATTGTGGTTATTAGTGCTTTCTCGCTTCGTAGAGCGCCGTCGCGTTTATCATGCAAGCCCGCGTCATAGCCTAGAAAAAAGACAAGAAAATAAGGACTGCCCTCTAGCATGTTCTTATATGCATGCACAAAGGTCCAGCCCGGACTGTATGATCTCTAAAAACTGTATCAGGACTCGGGTTGGCTTGTATGTGGCTCCTCGGCCTAGCGTAATGTGAGGCATATTGCATATGGGATGGGGTTTTCTCTCTTAATATTGCCGGACCTTTTCCTGGTGCAGATGGCACAACAGTCATAAGAAGGAGGGGCCATCGCTTTGTTTCTTGATAGAAAGGTTCTCTGGACCTTTATCTTTCTATTTCTTCAACTCTTTGACTTGGCAGCACATTAACAAAACCCTCACTCATCCAGCTGATTTTACTCTTGTTATATCTTTCTTTTTTTCTTACTAGCAATCTCAAATACGATCCTCGTTCTCTTTTTCTTTATCCCGGCCACAGAACCATACGGAACGGAGCGTCCTCTTCCACTGAACTTCCTACTGAACTTAGCTAGGTCGTCTTCTATAGCTTATTCCTATCGCCCTGCGGTCTTCGTTAGTGTTACCTATTACGATCTGGCTCTGGCGAATAAGACGGCAAAAGTCTCGCCACTGTTTCTTTCTGCTCCGCGGAACAAAATCAGAGAAAACGAATAAACAAGGTCTAATATCTGTTGACTAGCCGATTTCCAGTTTGACAAACTCTGTTCTCGTCAGGAGATTTCCTTGTTCTTTCTTTTTTTTTTTTTTTTTGCCGTTCAATCTTTGTTCTTCATCCTAGCTTGGCCACTTCCACATTATCTTTCCCATTTCAGGGTACTTGCCTATTACTTAGTAGAATCGTCGCACCTTCCCAGAGCTGTTGAAATTTTCATATATCTAGAAAAAAATAATTGCGTGAAAGAGGAAACTATTTTTTTTATTTTTTTTAAATCACAGAAAATCTCTTCGTGCTACTGATCACACACCGAACATCGGCCATTTTTATCGATCATTTTCACGGAGAGTTTCATCTGTCTCAAATCATTTATCATCCGTTTTCAGTCAAGATGACTTCTAAACCAGAGCTCATCGTTGATAGTGATGTTGCCGCATGCGATGACTTGTCCACCCATTCACCTGCATCGCCATCTTCATCCACTACTGATGGAGAAATGCTAGGCCCGCCTATGTATCGCCGGCCCAGTGGAATTGCCTACGGTGCCGAGCGTCCATCTCTTCTTCCCGTGCCTGGATCTCCAGCAGGCGGAATGTCTCCCCGTCTCTCACGCAGTGAGCGTGCCCAATCCCGAGCTGCCGAGGCATCGATACTGCGGGATAACCATCTACTCCCGCCAAAGCACGGAGCAGTCCAGAAGGGTAGACTGCGGAAACTTTATGACGCCGTGTTTAGCACAAAGGTGCGTGATGGCCGCGAATATTCGCCGAGCCGGGTGCCCCGTCGCAGTCTGGATGAGTCGAGTGGCCTGTTGAGTGGACAGACGAGAGCATCTTATGGAACTAGTGCAAACGATTCTACTGTTGACGATGAAGATGACGACATCTTCGTGCCTCCTGTTTCACCAGATTCCGAGCAGCTTGGCGAGCAATGGGAGGCGGCTATTCAAGCGGGAAGCCTTCAAACCACATGGCAGCGAGAGGCCAAGACAGTGCTTCAGTATTCATTCCCTCTGACCGGTACTTTCTTGCTCCAATACTCGATTAATGTAGCGAGTGTTTTTGCAGTTGGCCGTCTAGGAAAGGAGGAACTGGGAGCTGTCAGCCTTGCCAACATGACCGCCGTCATCTCGTGCTATTCGATCTTCATTGGCCTGTCTACATCACTCGACACCCTGTGTGCTCAAGCATACGGATCTGGTCATAAGAATCTTGTCGGCTTGCAGTGCCAGCGCATGACGTACTTTCTCCTCCTCACCTTTTTCCCCATTGCTCTCTTCTGGTGGTTTGGCGGCGCCGCTTTATCCTATGTTGTCCCAGAACCCGAAACTGCCGCTCTTGCCGGATCATACCTACGTATCTTGATTCTCGGTGGCCCTGCTGCGGCTATATGGGAAGCTGGAAAGCGTTTTTTACAGAGCCAGGGCATCTTCCACGCGACAACATACATCTTAATGATTGTAGCTCCCCTCAACATCTGTCTCAACTACTACTTTGTGTGGCACCTTGGATGGGGCTTTATCGGCGCCCCCATTGCCATTGTCATAACCCAGAACATGCTCCCAGTCATGCTCTTCTCATACGTTTACTTCATCGACGGACGCCAATGCTGGGGTGGCTTTTCTCGTCGTGCGCTTCACAACTGGTGGCCCATGATCAAGCTTGCTATTCCCGGACTGATCATGCTTGAGGCGGAGTATGTTGCCTTTGAAATTCTTGTGTTCGCTGCCACACGCTTTGGGCCTTACGACCTAGCTGCGCAGGGTGTCATGGCCACTCTCACCTCGACAACCTACCAGATCCCCTTCTCCATTTCCGTGGCTGGTTCTATGCGTGTAGCGAATCTGATCGGTGCCAAACTCCTCCAGCCAGCCCGTATGGCCGCCAAAGTCACGGTTGCCGTGGAATGCTTCGTTGCTTTGCTTAACTTTGCGCTGCTGATGACTTGGCGCCACGAGATTCCGTATTTGCTCACGCAAGATCCGAAGGTGGTCGAGATCTCGGCCCAGGTCATGCCTGTTTTGGCTACTATGCAACTGGCGGATGCTATGGCGGCCGGTGCTCATGGCTTACTACGTGGTATCGGCCAGCAACATGTCGGTGGCTACATCAACCTGTTCGCATACTACGTGATTGGATTGCCGATTTCGTTCTGGACGGCCTTTGGTCTAGACTGGCGCCTCTATGGCATGTGGTTTGGCGTCTCTATTGGTCTTGCTCTGTAAGTTTTCTTCCACGTCCCATGTTATTCACGGTATCTCGCGGTGTGATCTTCATTTGCTAACCAATACTCTAGTGTCTCGATCGTCGAGTATGCCTATTTTCATACGATTGGGAGATTGCAGCTCGGGAAGCCGAGACTAGAAACAATGCTGGCTAAGGTGGTTACAAATTAAAGCACCTAGTCTACGTTAATTTCCCTTTTTTCAAATTGTCTTTATTTACCAAGACGTTCATCATCATCCAAAAGCGGCTTGTTTTCTTTTTTTATCCATTCGATTCTGTCTACTTGTTATATCTGCTCGGTATTTTGTCCCGTTCAATGTTTGTACAATTTCATGTTATTTTCTTTTCATGTCTTCTCTCCATATTCACTAGTCCATACTTTTGATATATAGCACTTCAATGCTAATGGCATCATGATTTCATCCAATCGCCACCAATATCTGGATATCTACTTCAACACACAGATATATTGGCCTCTTGCATGCTCTTCTAGATATTTCTGTGTCTGTTTGTGTGGCATTTATCTCTTGATACACTGTACGGCTGATTAATTTTGCCTCTTAGTGTCGTTGATAGAATCTGGTACTTATGGAGCCACCACAGTAAGCGAGAAAAAAAATCACTTCATCTTCACAGACAGTATCTCGACTAGCCACCGAAAAAGAAACAAATTCTATGATTTTCACTCGCTCTCAAAACTTGGAGAAAGGCGTGACTTGTATACAGTAAGACAAAGAAAAGACGCCATCGATGCAAATACACTATACAGTAGCTGGTTTCTCTATCATATTCTGTCCCGCTTATCACACCACGTTTGTTTGAACTAGTCATCACAGCCCATCAACTAGAACAGGTTAGCAGCAATTCTTGGTGGCGAAAAAAGGTACAAAACATACAGATAAACAGCACTTTCATCAAGATACAGATGTAGTTTTTTTTAATTCTCCAAGCTGGCGATATGCGGGCTACGTTCGGTAAAGTGCTATGACTATCACGCCGGTACTATCATATGGAAAAGGTGATAATATGTCTAGGCTTTCCAACACTGGGGTATTCTGGGTTAGCTGGGACTCGAGTATAAGTATCTCAGCATATCACATCCTCTAAATCTTGCTTTGGACATCCGGACAATTCATCAGCACTACTTTTTCTCTCACAAGATCATCTATCATCAAACATCTAAGCATCTTTTCATCAACTCTATACAGCAAACCTCATATCTCGAAAATGGTATTCATCAAGCCTTCTCACTCTACCCCTCCCAACCCATCTTCTCCTCCCTCAGACTGGCATCCGTCTCTACACACTGTTGCCCAGGTCGCCATGGCCATTCGGCACACCCAGTCTTGGAAACCGTCGGAGAAGTACTCAGACTCCGCTTCTACTTCTTCTGCTACTGCTTCTGTACCTCCCTTCAGCGAGGCTTCACCGCGGGTTCGCCGCTTCAGCTGGAACACAGAAGACATGAAGCATCTCTGCCATATGGATGGCGTCGCTGGAATCAGAGAATGCCCTGGATTCACAGAGTGTCACGAAACCGCGACATCGCAAACACGCAAGACCAAGGCGGAGTGAATGAGAATATATATATATATACTATGGTTAGGTCGTATAAATTGCCATCCGAATGTCAACAAGTTACATTGTTTTTTTGGCTTTTTTTTTCTTTTAGTCTTTTAGTTTCGCATCGCGATAGTTCATGTGTTGTTATAACCAGATTAACACAGGATACAAAACAAATATCGATTTCCCCGGATTTAACATGCCAGAAATCACCCCACAAAGCCCGCTTCCTGATTGTGGAGAAATATCTCAGATTACATTTGCGGCTGTTTGACATTTTTCACATCAGCCCACAATACTTGTGCGTCTCTATGCTGGATTATATTTATGGCATTCAATCATTTAGTTTGTTTTGTTGTACATCTTTCAACTTCATTTCACATGGTAGTAATATGATAATTTAGATAATTTATGTATAAATTCATTTCGCTATCGTTCAGTATCAATACAGTAAAAACAAGATCCGCCAAAATGTAAAATCAAACATAGCACAAGACTTGTGCAACTAGGTTAGAGTTGAAGACTCTGGGATACTGAGTCCCCCAAATGATATGTGCGTGTGGAGGATGGCATGTTGAAGTGTAGTTTCTTATGCCAAAATGTAGTAAAATCGTTAAAGAGATGAGGCGCGGCAGTTAAAGAGAAAACGAGTGAACAGTAGTGGGTATGCAGCAAGAAAATGCAAAGAAAACAAGACGAAAAGGGGTAGTAGAAAATAAGCAAATCGCAATATGAACGCCGTCGTAATACGCCAATAGAAGAAAAGAAATATAGAGTTAGCCAGTAAGCATTGGTCTTAGAGTTCTCGAGGAAGAGGAGAGAAGACTAGAGCCGTGCCGTGAAATTCGGCTAGAGGATCAGCTGAAGAGAAAAGAAGGTTAGTTTTTTTGCAGGTGTACACATTGAAATTGTAATGGAGGGTGAACACATACTTGGAGTCAGTTGGCTTGCCATCAGGCTCGAGATGAAGAACGGGCCCATCATACTTGTTAAGGTCTGTGTAGTTCTTAGACTTCTCCTCCTTTGAAGCTTCCAACTTGCCATGTGGCTCATTGAAATGATGAGGTCCGTCGTACTTGTCGAGGTCTTGGTAGTTCTTTGAGAGCTCTTCGGCGGTCTTAGCAGGCTGTCCATGAGGCTCACGGTGCTGTTGGGGACCATCGTATAGGTGTAGATCCTCATATTGTTTGGAGATCTCCTCGGGGGTCAACTTGACACCAGACTCGAGATGGTCATGGATAACGGGGCCATAACTATGGAGGTCCTTGTAGTTTTTCGAAAGCTCTTCAGAAGAAGGAGGCAGTTTGCCGTGAGGCTCGTTAAACGTGGCAGCGTTGCTGTACATGTGGAGATCCTGGTAGTTTTTGGAGAGCTCCTCTGAAGATGGGGGAAGTTTGCCATTTGGTTCGTTCCATTTTACAGGGCCATACTCGCTAAGATCGGTATACTCGTCGGACTTGTCCTCTGGAATAACCTCAGGCTGATCAGCTAGGATGGTGTGGATTGGGATCATATTCTCCGAAATTTCACCAACGAGGCCTTCGGGAACTTCATGCTCGACGGCATCCATGTTGTACTCGTGGATATCTTCATACTCGGGGATGGTAGCCTCGGCTGGAAGCGAGTCAACTAGAGGAGTACCATAGGTGTGGAGATCGTCATATAATGGGAAAGTCTCGTTTGAGGTCTGTATCGGGCCCCCAACAGGTGTAGCGTACTTGTGAAGGTCATCGTATTTTGATGAAGACTTATTGTTGATGTTGATTGGGGAGGTGGTAGGACCATACAGATGTAGGTCATCGTACTTGGGGGCACTAGACGAGGTAGAGTTCAGGGTATCGAACTTCTTAGGGCGGTACATGTGAAGATCGTCATATTCAGTTGAGGGTTCCTTGACGGCCTCATTGTGCATGAATGGACCATAGTTACCAAGATCAGGGTAAGCCTCGGGACCCGACGAGCTCATGGACAGACGACTACGGCTGTGTAGTTGGCGGCGAGCTGAAGGCATGCTGTGCATAGTACTCGGGTCGTTGAGGAACGACATGCGAGATGATCTAAGAAAATTTGAGCTGCTGGAACTCTTCTGCAGGGGGATTTGCCACATATGAGAAAGATCAACAGAAGACTTGTCGGCATCAAAGTGAACACTCTCGGAGCTGGCTCTCCATCTGGCCATCTTGTCTACCTGCGAGCCAATGGCTGAACTCCAGTAATGAGCAGCGATCTGGCGGCAGGCGGTACGAGGGTCGGTATTCACCGGGAGATGCATGTGCTCCATAGATTGGCACCGACTGCCATAAGAAAATGAAGATTCCTCGATGGCAGAGTCGTTGCGGTGATGGCGGGCTCTGGTAGCCAGAGAGCGGGTGAAGGCTACGGGGCCATGGCGACGGCCGATGATGGCAGTGACTGCCGGCGGACTACCGTTCTAGGAACTGAGGACAGCATTGTAGGAGATAAT
>RHLR01000161.1:0-33741 GCA_009806335.1 Davidsoniella australis
CTCAGGTATTTAAATTATAGCATGAACGGCATACACATACCCTGGTTTAATATAATTTTTCATATATTTACTGATCGTTTTTTGTGATAATAGCTTAACCCCAGCTATAGTTACATAAATCGTACCAGCTAGCAGCCAGTAGACAACCCTAAAAAGAATTACATCGCAAAAACCCTAGGCCTCTTCTAGCGATCAGCCTTGTGCGCGGCCAGCTGGCACCAGCTGTGAGGAAAGCTGTTGCAGCCAACCAGGGTCCAAGCTTGCCAAAGTGACCCAGCGCTAGCCAAATCCAGCAAGGCAGCAGGTACGCTGCGGCTGCGTTGGTTGCAGTTGCTTCTCAGGCAGCTTGCATTACGGAAGCTTTCTGCTGGCTGGCAACTACTGCTTAGTTAACTAGAGAGAGAGCAGCACCTGCCGTTTCTCTGCACCGCATTCGCTTCTGGCACGGCATTCACCCTCTATCTATGCATTTACCGATACCTTCTGTATCTTCATAATTATCAACGTCCACCTCAATCACGACCACATCCACATCTAGATCAACAATTGCCTCTTCGACCCGTCGTCAACCCATTGTGCTGCCTTTCTACTAATAACAACAGCATTTCCGCACCGCATCCATCTCGCCCATCTCGTCTAATTGCATCTGTATCGTCGTCACAGCCAGCCATCTTCGATCCGCCTGCGCCAGCCTGCAGTCTTGATCGCCCACCATGGTGAGTGAGGCCTTGCTCGCCGTTCAACCCCATCGCCAGGCTTGTCCACTAACCCTGCTGCCGTTCCGTTGTCTAGCCTTCTGCCACTGGCCAAAACTGGGAGAAGTACCAGAAGAAGTTCGCCGACGACGAGATAGAAGAGAAGAAGATCGACCCTCTTACCGATGAGTACGCGCATTCTGCCCTCGATCCATCCATTACCTCGGCCTTCAATCGTGACCCATTGTCCAATGAGTGATTTAGGAGCTACAACACTAACAATGCCGACCACTACGACAGAGATATCCAAGTGCTCAAGACTTACGGTGCTGCTCCGTACAGCGCCATCCTCAAGAAGTTGGAACAGCAGATCAAAGAAAAGCAGACCCGCGTAGATGAAATGATTGGTGTCAAGGTATGGTGTATACTCTAAATCACTGTCACTCTCATTTTACACTTGCTAACTCTGGTGCTGTGTTTAGGAGTCTGATACTGGTCTGGCACCACCCCATCTCTGGGATATCGAGGCCGATCGCCAACGCATGTCAGAAGAACAGCCCCTCCAGGTTGCCCGCTGCACCAAGATTATCGCAGACTCGCAGGGCGATGAGGCCAAGTCTAAATATGTGATCAATGTCAAGCAAATAGCCAAGTTCGTTGTATCGCTAGGCGACCGTATCAGTCCTACTGATATCGAAGAAGGCATGCGTGTTGGTGTCGACAGAACCAAGTACCAGATCATGCTCCCACTACCGCCAAAGATCGATTCCAGTGTCACCATGATGACGGTCGAGGAAAAGCCCGACGTAACATATGGCGATGTTGGTGGTTGCAAGGAGCAGGTGGAAAAGCTGCGTGAGGTTGTCGAAATGCCTCTGCTGTCACCTGAGCGTTTCGCTAGTCTGGGTATCGACCCGCCGAAGGGTGCCCTTCTGTACGGACCTCCCGGTACGGGAAAGACATTGTGTGCCCGTGCTGTGGCCAACAGAACCGACGCTACTTTTATCCGTGTCATCGGCAGTGAGCTGGTGCAAAAGTACGTCGGTGAGGGTGCTCGTATGGTCCGTGAGCTCTTCGAAATGGCGCGCACCAAAAAGGCCTGCATCATCTTCTTTGACGAAATCGACGCTATTGGCGGTGCTCGTTTTGATGACGGTGCTGGCGGTGACAATGAAGTTCAGCGTACCATGTTGGAGCTTATCACGCAACTAGATGGTTTTGACGCTCGTGGAAACATCAAGGTCATGTTTGCCACCAACAGACCCTCAACGCTGGATCCCGCGCTGATGCGTCCTGGTCGTATCGATCGTAAGATCGAGTTCTCGTTACCCGATCTCGAGGGCCGCGCGAATATTCTCCGTATCCACGCCAAGTCCATGTCGGTTGAACGCGATATCAGATGGGAGCTGATTTCCCGGTTGTGCCCCAACGCTACCGGTGCCGAGCTGCGCAGTGTTTGCACAGAAGCCGGTATGTTCGCTATCCGTGCGAGAAGAAAGGTGGCGACGGAGAAGGACTTCCTCAGCTCAGTTGAGAAGGTCATCAAGGGCAACCTCAAGTTCAACTCTACTGCGCAGTACATGCAGTACAACTAATGTTCATGTTTTTGTTTTGATTTTATTTACATCTTCTATCTCAATGCCCTCCTAACTCTCTTCCTCCCACACTCCTCATACCAACAACAACAACTTACCGACTTCATCAAGCCTTGTTTAGCGGTCTCGTTCATGTATAGTCTCGAACTATCTCGTCAAACATACATTAACATAAACCTTAAGAATGAATTAAATATCATTACATCTCATAATGAATCATATCCATGCTTACAAAACTGTTGTCGTCCCTGATCACCTTTAAACCTCATTAAACATGTCATGATATATTCAATATGAGGGTTATGTTAACCCTAAGTCGTACATGATGACATACAAGTTCACTTCCAAGATGCAGACGTTGTAGATATAGATACCTCTTTCTGAACGAGGAATAAATCTCTAAATTAATTTAATATAGAGAAAAAAATATAACATAAAAAATGCTCAAGGCAATGTATTAGTACGTATATGTATTCTAACCCGTGATGATCTTACAGCGTGATATGAAAAGGTAAAAAAATAAAAATAGCAAAGACCAGCCAAAGCAAAAGGAATCAAGGTCCATGAAAAAAGATGACAATCTTAGGAAAAAGAAAAGTAAAGTAAAATAAACAAGAAAGAAAGAAAGAAAAAAAACTTCGTTTCGCTTCGTCAGAGAGACTTTACTATCAGATATGTTTTTCTTATCTTATTTAGCCCCTGTTTCCGTAGAAACTCTCGCATAACATCCCATACACATGACGTCTCCATCAACTCCCCTCTCAACACAGCAACGACTGCAAATCTTATCACAGTGTGACCGACCCAACCACGGCATCGTCTGATCTAATAACTGAAGCCGAGGAGTAGTCGAAGAGGAGGACTCTAAGCCATTTATTGCAGTACTAAAGACATCGTTGCTGGACTGTCTCGCCAAGACTGAAGATGTGACCTCTATGTTGTTTGTGAGACCGGGAGAATGACTTGGTATCGGCTGTGGTATGGGCAGGGCAGAAGAACATGTCCAACCGGTACAACTTCGCATACAGATATAGCAGGCGCGCATACCACATCCCTCACAGTCCATAAAGCTCTCCAAGTCTGATTTCTTAACAGGCTTTCGATGACAAATGTGACAGGGTGTTAATGTGACGCCTTTAGCGGTGCCCAGTTGCTGTTGTTGGAGTGTAGTCTGTTTCTTAGCAGACTCATCGGAGAAAATGCGCATGCGTTTGTTAGATGGAATCGGTAGAATACGCCGGACATTCCGAGTAGGTTGTGAGGAGTTGTTGGCATTTCTGTGATCCATGACGGCAAAGGAGAGGTCGAGCTTTGTCGGTGATAGAGATGGTGTGAGCATGCCGTTAGAGTAGTCGAGGTCCGGGACACTTCGAATCGTGATATCATCTTGCCGGCGTTTTCGTTGTATTTGGGCCATGTGTGAGGAATGAGAGATTGAAGAAGGATATTGCTCGAAACTAGCCATCGTTGGGTCTTTGGCTTGCCATTGATTCTCTATAAATGTAGGAGTCATGGCGCTGAGGTTGAGTAAAAGAGAGACAAAGAGGAGATGAATGAGAATAGTCTAGAGTCCTGAATTCAGTTAGAACAGATGGATGCTAGGCAGTCTATGGTATAAATATGGTGTATAGTATTCGAGATGGGTAAATTTTGTATCGTTATATCGTCGTATGGTATTAATCCCACTGTATGCCGAGTCTTGGTGTCGAAAAGATACAAGTCGCGAAGTAGTAAGATACCTTGGTTAAGATACTCGCTTTTATGTGCTGGATATTCCAGAAACTTCTTGAGTGTTATTGGTTGGTCTCGTTTATATGTGATAAACAGATGTCGTTGATATACTACTATAGGCAACTTTGTTGGCAGATTTCGGATAGTTATTGTGTTTATCCAAACAAATAAGCACGTGAAATGATAGCAAGATTTCTGTAATTACAATTATAATCGAAAAAAAAATATCGTTCTAATTGATCTTCAGCTCAGATTTCGGTTGTCGTGAAGGTGAATGTAGAGATACAGTTTAATATAGCTTAAGATGGAAAATAGGTGAGGAAACAAAAGAGCTGAGTGAAATCCAAGCTAGAGTAAGAATTATAAAGGAAATGAATAATCAAGTAAACATTAAAAATGAACAAGGGAGACGATTAAAAAGCAAATAATATCTATCCTGCTCCGTTACTAGGACAAAACAAGGATATATGTAGTTGGCTAACCCCAAGGGTTAATCGCGTGTAACTTAAGAATAACTTTTATATTTGCACTTTTACATCATTTCAGCGTTGTTCATGTAATAAACACTTTGATGACAGTATTATATAGATAAGGGTTAAAGGAAGACCCTGAAAACTATAAAACCCATCATCATCACCCGTTTCTAGGACATCACTTATCTTCAAATTCTTGATAAACAACCACAAGTTTAATGTAGGTATTTATTTTATTTATTATAGATTACGAGAATGCAATAGCACCTCGAGATCTTACGCGGCCTCACAAGTACAATAAAGAAACAGGTGCCTATTAGAAGAATGGCCAATGCTAGTCTTGCAACTAGCTGGACGGGCACAACGATAACTTAATGATAGAAAAAAGATAGAAAAAAGATAGAAGACAGATAGACATGGACAGTGCTGGTGGGTTTTGCTCTTTAGAAAGAGAAAAGAAAAAAAGGAATACAAGAAAATGAGAGAGAAGAACAAGAGAGAACGAAAGGCTGACAGATTCGCACATTCGTCGACAAGGCTTGCAAGAAAGACTCAAATAGTAGGAGGCAGATGAGTTTGAAGGCCGATCTGAAGCTGAAGCATTACTTAAGTTTCTAGTACTTAGTAATTCAGCTCACTACCACCGCCACCACCAACCTGATCAAGGTCCTCGTAGCTCTTAAGGCTACGGCCCTGCACAGCCTCGCGAGGGCCAACAGTCGAGCCACTGGAACCTCCATCACCCCAACGCCCACCGGAGCCTTTGGCATTACGGGTGTTAGGATCCCATCGTCCAGGCTGACGGCGGTCGTAAGGGGTGGAGCGGGTGTTGTTACGGGAATTTCCATTACGACGTACAGGTCCGGAGCCTTCACGGCCATCCCAACCGCCTTGCATGACATGAGGCATGCCTCCGTTGCCTATATTACCACCACCAACGCTGTTGATGTTCTGAAGACTGAAGCCTCTAGGAGTACCAGCATTGGACTGGCCGTTCGAAGGGGGAAAATGACCATTCGAGTTGGCATCTGTGCGTGAAGGTGCAATGTGAGACGGATCAATTGCGTAGGCATTGATCAATGCGAACTATGGGATATTGGTTAGTATTTCTCCGTAGATATGGGTATAGGAAAAGTATCATGTAAACTTACTTCATGGTGGAGTGATTCGTACCATTCAGCATGGCGCTTCTCCACGTGTTTCTTCAGATGCTCTTCCTTGAACAGTTTTGTGCAATCGGGGATCTTGCAACGCCACTTGTGCTCTTCTTCCCGCTTGACGAACTTGAGAAGTTCCTCATCTACGGCCTCTTCGATGGGACGACCACCAAGCTTCTTGAGATCAACCGAAGCTGGATCTAGGATCTGCATGATTTTGTCCTCGAAGGTCTTGACCCAATTATAGGCACGAAGCAGCTGTTGCTCAGCCTTGGTTGTAGCGGGGCGGAACTTCTTATCGCCGTCCGACGGCTCAGCTTCGCCTTCTTCCATGGGCTCGGCCTTCTTCTTTGTAGGGAAAGGTTGGCCAGTGACAGTGGCTAGAGCTACTTCCTTAGCAGACGGAGTGAGAGTGACTCTGGGACGGCGAAGATGACCACCAGGGCACTTGCGAGTTAATTCGTGAACGGAATCGCTTTCAAATACACAGAAGAAACAGAAGTTGAACACACGGCGAAGGTACTCGATCAGGAGATCCAGTTCCTTCTTCTGAGCGATGAACTCTTCGGTGTCAGCCTCAAATTCCTCGGCGCCCTCTTCATCATCAATTTCTCCCTCGTCATCATGCATTTCACCATCATCCTCAACATCCATGTCAATATCACGCTCCTTGCGAACACGACGAGTAGTAGGAGTAGCAGGCTTCAGCAAGTCGGCCTTGATAAGATCTTGAACCTTTTCTTGAACACGAGCGATGCCACTGAATTCGACACCAAAGTCCTCCTCAAATTTGTTAGCCAAGCTTTGGACAAGATGAAGATCCTTGCGGATACGCTCTGGCGAAGAGAAAAGGTCCCATAAAGCCTTTTTACGGGGGTTTGATGGGGGGTTATGAACTCCTACGTGGCAGACGAAGTCACCACGAACCTCGTCTTTCACTGTCTTGCTGTTGATTGCCTCCAACGCCTTCTCGGCAGTGCTTTGGGTGAGACCAACTGTAGTTTTGGCCTCGATGTCTATGTCATCATCCTCATCTCGAGGATCGGCACGATCAATGAGGGGGAGTGCATCCGGGGCAGGGTGTAGCATTACCCAGCCGATGCGGTGGTATCTCTTGCTTGGGTTAGGGTCCGATAGTGATAGCCACTTAAAGCCACCCTCATCTTCACCAAGATGTTCCTTGCAGAAGTTCTCGAGATTCTGGCGGCTCACATGAGGAGCAATGGTTTTGATGAGTAGGGTGGGCTGGTACAGATTCTCATCACGAATATCGGATCCAGGGGCAGACATAAGATCACTAACACCGAGGACTTCGTTGCTTGCAACGGCCTCACCCTCTTCCTTTTCCTGAGCGGCATTATTGCCACTGTCGGACTTGTTGATACCCTCAAGAGAAAATCTGTCAAACACTCCGGCATCCATGTCTTGCTCCCACTGAGCATAAGCTCCACGGCGGAACTCTCCTAGAGAAGAGCGGAACTCATCACGGATAGGAGGGTCGTAGCGTTCTTTGAACCATTGTTCCTTCTTGTGTTCACTGACGAACTGACGGGCCATCTTAGCCTGAAGCTCTTCTTTGTAAAGATCATAGGCTGCTTGAATCTTGATCTTCTCTTGTTCCCGATCTTCCTGAAGTTCGCGCGGGGGCTTGTTGCGATCGGGTTCCCGACGACGTCCAGTACGTTGGCGTTCCTTATCCTCCCTGATTCTTTCGTTGAAACGCCACCATTCACCAAAGTATGAGAATCCGACTTGGTATGGGAGCTTTGACGGATCAGGGACAGGATTGGGCGCAGGTCCAGCATTGCTCATGTCTTGACCGGGAACATAGCGATCTATATTGGCGGGAGGAGGTGAGATCATGCGACGGGATCGATCGTCCCGATCACGTGGCGCATAATCGTCTCGGCGGCCACGGGGCTCATATCTATCAACACCACTGCCGCCGCCGCCAGAACCACCACCTGGTGAGCGGGATCTGCGACGATGGCCCCTTTCATTATCTATGAAGAAAATTAGTAGCTGAATCATACAAGATAGAGTACATACAAGATAGAGTACTTATAAGAATAAGTAGCGTCTCAAGTATTGCGTGTACGCCTAGGATGTAGAATGGATGGGTAATGGCGTACTGGGTGAACGCATTCTGTCGCGGTAATGAGCTGGAGAGGCCCTGTCTTCCTTGACTCTTATATCGTCTCTTGGTCTCAAACGATCGTTGGGGGACCGGATGGGATCGCGATAATAACTATCCATGACACGTTGTAATATGGAAGTGTCGAGTGTAACTTTATAAAAGACAATGTTCGATTCGGATTGCTGTCGATTGAGGATGTAATAAAAGCGTCTCGGGGGTAACAAAGACAAACTGCTACAGACGGAAGCTGAGCAGAAGAAAAGAAAGGCCTAATTAAGCGGCGATGATACGTCATGTTAGAGAGAATGAGCCATAGAGAATGAAGATCAAGTGAAGTAAGAAGAGGGAAAAAGCAACAAAAAGAGAAGCGAATGACGCCAGGCAACGAGCGGCCTAAAGGGAGAGATAATAGCTTCAAGAGAGCATATGCTAACATGAGCAAGCCTCAATATGACAGAGGGAAGAAGAAAGAATAATAATAGTAACAACAATGGCCAGTTGGTGTCGCGCAAGCAGAACCGACGACCTAACTGGCCTACAAAAGAGAAATCATGTAAGAGGCATATTGATGAAGATACTAAATGGACCAACGACACACAGTTGGCACAGATAGTACACGATGCATCAATATGAAGAAATATAAATAAAGAAGAGAAAAAAGGCAGAAAGAGCCGACAAGAAGAGAAGATATCTAAAGACTAATTGACAGGACAAGAGGCAAGATGGACTCAATTGAGAAAAACAAGAAGGGCAGCGCGTTCGATGAAATGACGCAAGATGAAAGAACGATCGAGGGTAGATTCTAAAGACTGAATTGATGAAAATGGGGGAGAACGAACTGTTTGATGGATCAAAGAAACGCCTTTCGACGAGAAGAAAAAGCTGGAGTAAACAAGACTCCAAACGATGAAAATAAGAGTCGCCTCGACAATCTAAGAAAAGATTGCGATGGATAGACGTGGGTTTACAACGAAGAAAGAAAGAAAATGATGAAAAAAAGAAGAGGCCGAGGAATTGCAGCAGAACAAACACGGCGAACGAATATGAAGACGTGTAAGAGAACCCGATTCCAAGTCCAGTACGATGGATCCTCGACGGGGTTTTGAGATGTAATTGGCGTGTTTGAGAAAAAAAAGGTTGGTACCAGAAAAAGGAAAAGAGAAAAAAAAAAGAGTAGGCAAATTGTCAATTCATGGCGAACACGAAAAAAAAAAACCCGGCAGGTAAAACGATCGCAAGAGCGACCAAACAGGCAAAAAATTAAAGAAAAAAAAAAGGACTAGTAAAGTAAATACCGTGATTCCGCTGGCCTGGCTTAGCAAGGAACAAAAAGAAGAGCCTCTGGGAGGAAGGAACGCGTAAAGGGTAAATACAGGCTAAACAACAGTTATTGCTTCCTGCCGCTCTAAGGAAACAAAAGAGTCTGGGCGCAAAGTGGGTCACGAGTATCAAGCATGGGGAAGCTTTGTTGACTAACTATCAACGAGTATCAATCAAAATATTAGGTTGTATCGTTTGATATAGTACGTGTTGTAGCATGTATTGGAGTCAATATCTGTGCCGCAAAGGTAGATAAATAGTAATCGGTCACGAATTCGTGATCTCAATTCGTGAGCTCGCTAGATCCGCATGCCTTCTTCCCCGAGCATCGATGCTAGAGTGGAGTCAAGAGTTTCCGCATTAGGACCAGATCCCGTTTCAAGGTACCTGCATCAGCGCCGAATTCGTGCCTCACTAGCAAGTCACCAAGACGTAAGACAATGATTGATTGGCTTGGCCACAGCCCAGCTATGAACGTATGTAGATAAACTAGTTCTACCCCAACTTTGAAAGAGTCGGCTCAATGTTGTATATATATTACCCATTTGCCATTTTGATCCGTTTACCTCTTCTACTTACATGTGGTATCGCCAGCTTGAAGTATATAAACTACACACAATGACTACTTCCATACCGTACCTCACGCTACCAAGCTCTGTGTTTACTAGCCCCGCCGCTAGCATGCTGGTGCCCATTGTCTTAGGCAGTATCACCGGCCATGCCTCATCCCGTAAGAAGCCACCCCCATTTGTTCTGATATAGGACTACATACTGACGCTGTCATATTAGCCGCAAGAAATAAGAGATCTGCCCAACTCAACATCAAACAGCCCCCTGGAATGCCACCACCCAAGGTGTTCCCGATTGCTTGGACTGGCCTCTACACGTGAGAACCTCTCTTTACCTTCCAATAAGCTAAAAACTAATCCTTACCATCAGTCTGATGGGCTATGCTGCTCATCGTGCAATCACTGCTGGCCTGTCAACGCTAGCGAATGCCGACTTGGCACGCAAGAGTGCCGCTATCTACACCATCCAACTAGGCCTAAACCTTGTCTGGATGCCACTGTTCTTCGTTGCTAGACGGCCTATCGAGGCCACTTTAGACATTGCTTCTTTGGTTGGTATCAACGCATATCTAGCTTATTGCTTTGGCAAGTTGGATACTATTGCCGGCTGGTGTATGGTGCCATATGTAGCATGGTTGAGCTTCGGCACTTATCTGAGTGCTGGTACTGGTATGCTAAACAGATGGGATTTCAGTAGCTGAAACACAAAAGCGTGGTATAATCACTATGTACCATTATGATGACTAACTTAAAAACACATTATCTATGTATAGAAACAATAGTACTTTTTAGCTAATACTGTGAACATACCCAAACGCCGCGCAATAGACCAAGATGAAAACTCCTGTTGTATCATAAACTATGAAACCATGCAAAAAAGAATGAGCAAGAAAAGACGAGATGAATGCACGTTGTTTAGTGGCCAAATATAGGGAAGTAATGCTTCAGTCCATCGTAGACAATGAAGATGAAGGCGGAACTTGGCGCTGATCGGAAGCAAGTTATACCACAGCCTCTGTATAACCCTTTGACTCCAGTCTGCTTCCACGCCGCGGAGAACTCCTCGACAAAGGTGCGAGGCTTAACACCGGAAACCATGGGTGCTGTCTGCATGCGCGACTTAATAGTGTCGGCAGGGAAGAAAAGGAAGTTGTATATGACACCAGCAGAGGCTCCTGCCAGTGCCTGTTGCCATAGAGGCAAAGCTTTCGATCTGGGTGATATTTGTAGACCATCTCGAGCCTCTGCTTTTTCACGACGACGGTAGAAAAGGTCGGACACAGTTTCCTTGGCACCGAACCAACCCGCACAACCACCAGTCTCACGGATCAAAGTTCCCATCTGTCCGTTCCAGAATCCCTTGATACCATTGTGACGGTAGATCTCCTTGATTACTGGAATCGGACGTAGGTTGGTTGTTGGTCCTGAGGAACCACCAGGAACTTGGATCTTGCACTTGACCAGTTCAATTGGGGTTAAGAGGACTGATGTGCAAGCACCGGCAAATGCACCTGTCGACCACAAAGCACCGAGGGCTAGATCTTCTCCTTTTGGGACGATGCCAGTCGAATACATAATGGAACGACCAACACCTTCGAAGAAGAAAAGGGAGCTGTTCTCAACAGCAGCACCAACAAGAGGTGCACTCAAACCCCGGTACAGACCAACGAAACCATCCGCACGAATAGACTGCTTGAAGCAGTCAATAGGTCCCTTGTATCGTGGTGGCAAGTGATCCGGCTGTGATTGCAAGCGCACTTTAACGGTATCAAAAGGATATTCGATTAGTTTGCCAACAACACCTGCTATCTAAATGTGACGAGTTTATGTTAGCAACTTGAAACATAAGCGGTGAGTCACTCAATGATATTAAGTTATAACTTACAGAGCCATATACGATGTCTTCCATAGCTCGTGCAGCGCTCGATGGTTTTCCGACTGCAACGGAAGAACTTTGCGTTGAGCCAGGATTCTGAACTTGAAGAGCGTCCATTTTGATTTGGCTCGAGGTTGGAGGACTTGGTAGGAAAAGGAGGAGCGAGTTTTGGATGGATTGATAAAAGGAATGGCCGAATGCACTGTTGAGCTATGGCCAAAAGTGGATATACAGTAGCTCTTATATTAGCGTGAACGGAGAGGTTGATCCGTTCCCGAAAAGGCGTTGTATATAAATGATGAATCTGGGATATGAAGGTGGTGAAATTTGCGTGTGCTGTCAATAAGTTAACGCACAAAGATGTGATATCAGAATATCCTGGGGTAGACGAGTTCTTGTGACTTGTTGGTATATTTAAAAAAGGATTTCGTATTGTCTCTGAGCGTGAATGAAGCAGGCTTGCTGAATGATAGTGTATCAGCTAGAGTGTAGGTAGAGTACACTGCCTATTATATATTAAGAGCTGAGTTGTTTGGTGGAATTAATTTACTCGCTATTGAGTACCACACTTCTTTTTCAATGGTGGTTGACGGTGCAACCTGAAAACAGTAAGGGGAAAAAAAACTTTCTGATTGCTAAATTGGAAGAGAGGCAAATGTATGGGTAGTGCAACGATAGCTGAAAGATTTTAGAAGAGTAGAGCCTCGATGGAAAAAGCCTTGGACAGCTGAAAATCGAAGCAAAAAAATTGAGTAAATGATCAACACTTTGATGATCGCCGTGCTTTGCTGTTTGATAGAAAAGTGAGATTAACAAGAGGAGTGTAATCAGCTGGTGTTGGATAGAAAACGAAGTTGAGCGAAGCTGCAACAATGAATCGTGATGACGATATAGTGCTGTGCGATGTCCAGATTGATGAAAAGTGCAAATTTCGTAGCTATAAGAATTTGTCTAGAGAAACTGATGGCTGATAAAGATGGAGGAGGGTGATAATTTAAATATCAACAAACATGGACGAAATATATTGATTGCTAAGGCTAACTATCTCAATGTGGTAAGTGCTGCCTATGCTATTGAAGAATTTTCGTGCCTTTAGTAATTCATCTTTCCTTGCATAGCAACTAAATTATCGTATGTCTACATATGTACTTATGTTTCTTCCAACGTGGGGCCTCACTATGAAAGTCATTTTTTATCAGATCGTTTGTCCGAGGTTGACAAGGAAAATTATGCCACAGTAGCGTTCATCCAACCACGGAGCAAGCCTGGATCAAGAACTAGCTAGTGGTCACTATGGTCCCGCTATCTTCCTTTTCTTCATGAAGGCACTCCTTCCCATCGCCAGAGGACAACAAACACCATCTGTAGTCATCTCTTGGCTTATATCGTGGTTATATGGCTACTACTGTGTAAATGAGTACGGTAAAGCTTTTCTATGCAGTCAACTTATGAGACTATTCGGCTTCGGACATACAGAATACGCTGATGCCATGTTTGAGAAAAATGTCTTTCCAAACTGGCACAAATACTTTCTACCGTACTCGGTATTGCATACTAATATACATGTACATAGATTTTCAGCATGTTTCACTTATTTTACAACGCGGGGGGGAGTCTCCGTTAGGCATTGTAGCTACTGGAGCAATCCTTGCTCTGCTCTGTTGTCTTTGTTAGTACGACGCACATGGGTGGACATAGTGGAAGCTATGGTCGATGTTTTGATCTCAAGGGAAATAGGTCCCGAATCGGTATGCATTTTTTTCTATATTTATTGAGGGCGGGATGATAATAAGTGTAAATGTGATAATTAGTTGTATTGATTTCATATAGCATTAAAGAATGGGTCATATCAACTAAGAGCACACCCCCATGGCCAACTTGATCAAGCCGAGCTCGTGAGCGGTAGGAGTGTTACACCCTGTAGACATGTAGTAGTATTTACAATCTATTTAGAACAACTTCCACCTCTTTCATCTCGCCTCTACCCTTACTCCAGGGCTTTAGGCTGTTTCGTCCGGTTTGGTTTCTGTTGGGCGGCTTCGTGACGTCTGAGTTCATCCGGTACCTTTGAAATCGAACTCTTGGACAAGATCTGCTTTAGATCATACAGAACATCTGAGTCCTCGTTGCCCAGGAATGTAATAGCCACACCACTCTTGCCAGCACGACCTGTACGACCGATGCGATGCGTGTAGCTTTCGATGTTCGTAGCCATATTGAAGTTGATGACTAGACTGACGTCTGGCACATCGATACCACGACCTGCTAGATCCGTAGCCACTAGTACCTGCGTTTGTCCGTTGCGTACCGATGCTAAGGCTGCTTCTCTCTGTTCCTGCGTCTTGCTTCCGTGCATGGTAACCACCGATAGTCCCATGTGCTTGATATCGCGTGCCACAGTCTCGCAGTTGCGCTTGATGTTGACGAACACGATGATGGGGGGCGTGAACTGGTGTGACTGCAAGATATCCTTGAGTCTAGACTTGCGTCGTTCTTCGCCTGACACAAACTCGACTCTCTGCTCGACAGTATCGACGGCTTCACCTAGGTTACCGATAGTGACAATGGCTGGCCGACGTAGATACTTTTTAGCGATGCGCTCTAACTGTGAAGGCATGGTGGCTGTGTACATCATAGTTTGGCGGTATTTGTCACGGTCGCTGATGTACTGCTTCATAGCTGATGAGTTTTCGGCATCTTCCGTGTCGGGCTTCTCGTTTGAAAGTGGCAAGGCACTTAGAATCTTGTTGACGGGCTCTTCAAAACCAAGATCGATCATGCGATCAGCTTCATCCATAATCACGTAACAGCACTGCGCGAAGACAACAAGTCTACGGTCGATACAGTCAACAAGACGACCAGGCGTGGCAACAATGATATGAGCACCGTCACGCAGCGCATATGCTTGTTCTTCCAGTGAGTGACCACCGACAATGCTGACAACGCGGTATCCCATGGGACGTGCGAAACGACGGGCTTCCTTTTCAATCTGTTGCACCAGTTCACGGGTTGGTGCCAGAATAAGTGCATACGGTCCATCATTCTTGTTGAATTCGGTGAGAGGTGGTAAATCTGAGATGTAGACAAGTAGAGGCAGTAGGAAAGCCAATGTTTTACCGGAGCCAGTAACGGCTACACCAATGAGATCTCGGGCTTGTAAGGCAATAGGAATTGCAGCACGCTGGATAGGTGATGGCTCGTCGAAGCCAACGGAGTCTAGAATACGCAGAATCTCTTCGGGAAGGTCTGATTCTCGCCAACTACGCATCGGGTCGGGAATACCACCGCCCTTGGTTGCGATACCAAAGTCCTCCTTGAAGATACGCCAGTCACGCTGCTTCATTTCTGACAGCTTCTTCTTGGACCAGTGGCGACCCATTCCCGTCTTGTTGTCCTTCTCGATAGCTCGGTCACGGCCGCGGTAGAATTCACGAAGAAGCTCCTGTGCGCGTTCGCGGCCAGTCACAGGGTCTTTTTGCTCGATGAACTTGATCTGCTCCTTAAGACGCTCCTCAGCAGCGACATCGAAGCGCTCATCCCATGTGTAGAATGTCTTTGGTGCCGACGACTTGTGTTGTTTTCGAGGTTGTTCGGTCAGCTTATCTGTTCGTGTAGTATCGTCTTCAAGACTCCAATCAAAGTTGAATTGTTCACCAGCCCTGGTGCGTTTACGCTTGACTACAAATGTTGATTTTTTGTTGACGTCTGGTCCGAGGTAGTGTTCACGCCACTTGCGTTCTTCTGTGATATCGGCCTGCGTGAGACCGGCTGCTAGCCACTTCTCTGTCTCGAATTTGCCGGTTCCGCGCTCGGCGCGCATCGCTTCGTGAGCGGCGACGATCGATCGTGGGGTAATAGTCGATTCTTTAGTTTTTGCCTTGTCACCCTGGAGCCACTTCTTGTCGCGCTCATCGGCTATGGCCTTAGATTGTTGTTTTTGGGCCTTTTTCTCTTCTTTTTGCTTCTTAGCCAGAGCATCTCTTTGGGATTTTGGTATCCATCTTGGCTTGCGAGCCGCCTCGTCGGCTTCCTTCTTTTGTTTTAAGAAATTGTCGAGATCGAACTTCGGTTTCTTGGCTGAAGGCTCCATTATTGTGATTTTGGGGGATATCGATAGATATTCGGTGGGATATTGATGGATAAAAGCGATGAGCTCAACCCATTGGCTTGCCTGAGAAGCTATCTAGAAGTAGCTTAATGGCAAGGCTGACATCGGAAAAGATTTAGTGGAGCCCAACCCAGTAACTAGCCCACTAAACCAGATATTGTTGGAGGTCGTAAAGGTAGACCTAAAGGTGCTCCCAATAAGGGTAGAGTTCGTGTGCCTCGCCTGCCGAATTTAGCTAGATCTTGATTAGTTGGCTGCTTGCTTCTTTGCTTATCTGTATTTATATCTGTACTTTCAATTCATATTTTTAGCTTAATTAATAATGCCCTTACTTTTTTGCTTTTCATAATGAATTTCCCAATTCATGTAATATTCTTCTTGTAACTATTCTTTTGGATCTAGTTCTTTTTGGGGCATCATGCAAGATTGAGGGGCAGTTTTTCAAAAGAAAAAAAAAAAACCGGCAGAAAACCATAAGGGTACGAAACCCTAGGGATACTTTCCTAATTGGGACAAGCGAGTTTTCTCTTATATAGTTGCTGGACTGTAAAACTAAGACCTAGTGGAAAGTTTTCCCTAGGCAAACGACCTAAACTTGCATCAAGTTAATACAGCAACGAGGCTACCACCAAATTCAGATTCATGTTACGTAATCGGCATGCGCTGAAAGAAGACCTAAGCATACCAAAACCCAGAGCATTTATTGGCCAAATTGGTCAACTAAAAATACAGGCAGCCTTGTCCATGTTTAGAATATCTTCTGGCGGCCAAAATATCAACGTCCCGAGCTGTAGTAAGGTGGAAGACGGACGAAAAGACGTCTCTTTTAGTGTACCATTGGCGGCCACCCCGCGCTATATCACTCGAATTATTCTCAGTCAACCCACAGACTGTAACAATACACCAATACTTCGCACAGCAAACTCTAACCCAGATCAACACAATGTCGTCCACCGCCACCAATGGCCTGGTGGCGTTGGCTAAGACGCTCCCGCAGCCGCTACTGCGTTTCTTCTCGCGCTACCCGCCAGCATCGATCCAATCCGGTACGGAAGCCGTCAAGACGGGCTACCAGACCGACCGCCCAAACCCATTCCTCTACTATAAGCACCCGGCGACGGCAAGTGGAACGACCCCGTATACTCGCTACGCCGACAGGCCGATCTGGTCAAGCTGGCTCGACAGTACGGCGTGGAAGAGCTGCTGCCCGAGGGCCCCAAGGCGACTGTCAACACTCTTGGTAAGAGAGTCGAACAGGGTCTGCGTGTGCGTGGTACGGGTGTTGGCCAGAAGGTCAAGGGTCACGCCTTCGAAAGACAGCTCTATATCAAGTACGTGATCGCTTTACTCGAAATATGTCACATCAACGAGCTAACAATCATCTATAGGATTGCCAAACGGAGAGAGGCTATGCTTGCTATGCCCAAACTCATCACAGAATGGAAAAAGGCAGGTCGTATTCTTATGTCACGGCGATGTCTACCAATACTAACATGTCTTCGTTCTAGACTGGCAAGCGGTGGTGGAAGCGCTTCCCCAAATAAAGGGCTCGCCTTTGAGCATAATTGGACGCTTATGTCCTCTCAATCTGTATTATATTGTTTATATCATCTGGTTTTCATCGGGGCCGTTAGTACGCTCCATAGAACTGTACGCTATTGTCAGAAAAGAATTTACGACCCTCCATTTCTCCAAAGCCTTTCTTGTTTTCCACAGAAACGATATATGGCAAATTATTTTGTGAGATGAACATCTAAGCAATATACTCATAAGATATTTATCATTGTATATATTGTCGTTCTTTGCTATGAAACGGTGGCAAGCTAAAAGCCTCTTCAAGATTTCGCTGCCAAAATGACTAATGTGGACCCCGCCATCGCAAATCCAAGAATCTTTTGTAGTCTATTAAAAATCTCACCTTGATAGCTAAGAAAATATTGTGATATCTGACCATATAACTCATGTATCTCGTCACAAATATACCGCAATGCTGAGCCTATCTATACATGGTACATAATTCTTACTCTTTTTTTACTGTCCAATTATAGTAGAACATCAGCCAATCTGCAGACACTTAAACCAAAAAGTACATTTTACATATACCACCACTATACATATCCATGTCTGGTACCGCCGCTACATATTATGAGATACTAGGCATATCTCAATCACTGCTTTCCGAGCAAAGCGACGTCTCCAACATCCTCAAGCGCGCCTACCACCGCGCCCTTCTCCAGAACCATCCAGACAAAGCCTCACCTAATACCACGAACACGCCCACTCTCTTCACCATCGACCAAATTTCTACGGCCTACAAGCAACTATCCACGCCATCTCTGCGGGCTGCCTACGACAAGACCTTGTTCACCTCACGTCGGGGACTCACACGCAAAGGCAGCTTTCAGACCGCAGAAGTCGTCGATCTAGATGACTTCCTGTTTGACGATGTAACAGAGTCGTGGTTTCGCTCGTGTCGTTGCGGCAACGATCGCGGATACATCTTCGCTGAACAAGACCTCGAACAGGCTGGCGAGGGTGGTGAATTGCTAGTCGGGTGTCAGGATTGTAGCCTGTGGCTCAAAGTACACTTTGCGGTTGTCGAAGACGAGTAAATTCTCATAGGCAAAGTATGTAGTTTGTATGGCGGCTTGGAACCACTTCTTCGGTTCTAGCTAGGCTAATATATTAATATATTACTACCGTTCTCTTGGACATATGTCAGTCACAGTGTTCTATACATTACATTCTGCAAATAAAAGTCACAGAAGACGCAATATGTTTGAGACGGTCGTCAATATAATACCCCCAAAATGATACCCTCCTTAAAGACGACCTTGTCTATTTTGTATAGTGACATTAGTACCTAGAGTTAGAAAATACATTACTATGCATATGCACTGCAAAAGCTCCAATCAAAAGCTTAAAATGTTCTCTCTCAACATGTGCCTCAACTTGGTCAGTACCTGTAGATCGTCACATACGCGGTGTCGTACAAGCAAAAGCACTACTCCTTCAGTAAAACATCATCTCTATTAATGCACTTTTCAATGGGGATGGAGGGGAGTCATTAGGTTGAGATATCTTGAAGTGTTCAGCTACGAAGAGCTGCACTGTTCATCTTGGATTAACCACACCATCCGGTACTGTAAAAGTTCTTCCGTCTTATCTCTCCGGTCTTTCCCGTGTCAGCTATGCACAGCATCAGACACTATCCAACGAGTAATAAAGGTCGATGTATCGCCCTTCCCCGGATCAAAAAAAGAAAGATAACATAACTTTGGTTTGTAAAAGTTGCTTGAAAATATGCCTTGCAACACAAAATAACAAAAGGGGTTTCATAGTCCACACCGATATCCAACCGTTCCTATCCATCCATCCGTATTCCTCGTTGCCGACGCATTAATTAACTTCCACGCCGTTACTCTAGGTTTTAATGACGAGATGATGTTTACTCGGCCTTGGGCTCCTCCGCAGCAGGAGCAGCCTCAGCTGAAGGTTCCTCGGCAGCGGGGGCATCAGCATTGGCGGGGGCGGTCTCGGCCTCGGATGAGGTCCATAGAGTCTATTTTGAAGGATAAGGTTAGATATATATGACCAAATAAGTATCGGTTTGGGGAGTATGTGGGTTCAACGTACCAGGTTATCACGAAGAAGCTGCATGATCAGAGTAGAGTCCTTGTAGCTCTCCTCGGAAAGGGTATCAAGCTCTGTAGTGTGTAAGTCAGTATACGCTCAAGTAATTTCTGCTAAGATATATCTTTTGCGTACCGGCAATAGCATCATCGAAGGCCTGCTTGGCAAGGTGGCAAGCCTGGTCGGGAGAGCTCAGGATCTCGTAGTAGAACACGGAGAAGTTCAGGGCGAGACCCAGGCGGATAGGGTGAGTGGGAGGAAGCTCCTCAGCAGCGACCTCGGTAGCGGCCTTGTAGGCGTCGAGAGACTTATCGGCAGAGTCTTGCGGCGGTCGCCGATGGCGAACTCGGCGAGATAACGGTGGTAATCACCCTTCCTATAAATTGAAATGTATTAATAAGCGGTCGAAGATAGATCCAAGGCAAGACAACTTACATCTTGTGGTAAAACACCTTGGACTCGCCGCTCTTGGCAGAGGGAATCAGGTGCTTGTCGAGGACATCCAGAATGTCATCGCAGATCTTGGCCAGCTCGGCCTCGATCTTGACGCGGTACTCCTTAATCAAAGGAACCTGGGTAGAGTTACCCTTGCCTTCCTCCTTCTGCTCAATGGAGGTAACAATTCTCCAGGAGGCACGGCGGGCACCAATGACGTTCTTGTAGGCGACAGACAGCAGGTTACGCTCCTCGACGGTAAGATCGCGATCTTCAGAAGCAACGATCTTCATGTTCTCAACCATCTCTGTATACAGGACACACGTTAGACATGCTCTATAGCACGTAGATTGTCGCAAAGTCGACAGGAAAAGTACAAAGAATAGAAAAACTTACCCTCGTAGCGCTCGGCCTGCTCAGCCAGCTTGGCCAGGTAAACGGCATCTTCGTGAGAAGCAGACATTTTGATGTGTGGGTGAAGAAAAGTTATGTGACTATTGCAAGAACAAAGCAATCAAAGGTTAGCAATCAGAAGCTGATAGATGAGCAAAAAGAAGATTGATGTAGCAGTTTAGAAGAGGAGAAAATAATGACAAAGGGGACAAAGCGAAATAATAAGTTAAGCAGGATTGAATATGGAGATCGGTGAAGCATAGGAGTGGGCTGCTTAATCGGTTTGGAGCCGATACAACGACCAGCGCCAATTTGGCTTTGGGTTTCCTATAATGGGAGTTTGGACTGTACAGGTCCCTCTTGCTTGATGCTAAGCAGTGCCAGGTCTAGGCCTGTTTATTATGCTGGGCTTATGGGCGGGGAGGAACAGCATAATAACGGGCGGATGGAGGCGTCGCAAAGCTCGCCTATCCAGCCATCAACCAGTCAATCCATTGTCAAAGCCAGAGCCGATAGCAAAATATGTGCGAGGAGATGTATAACGATCAACCTATTCACAAACGGTTTTTATTTTATTTTTCCGTAGGCTGGCACAGGGCTGGAAATTGACAGAAGGCTGGCTGGCAGCAGACACCCAGCCAAGTTCAACTCTGAGGTCCCCACCCAATTGTTGGCTTTGCTGTTACTACTGCCGCCGTCGTGCGATAGTGGGGGTGGATATTGAGCAGCACCTAGCTCTAGTTCAGGGAAGGAAACTGTAACCACTAGTCGCTATCCCATCTACCATCCACTATCATCAAGATTTATCAATGTTGTATCTAGGCAAGAGGGGGTGGCAATTGGCGATAGATATATCGAAAAAATCTCGAGAGGGCAGCGAATAGCTCCGATACGGCAAAGGTATACTGGCAAATTCAAGACCCATCTAGCTCTAGCTGACTAGGTTGATAGAGGGACGGGGCCAAACAGGCTACCAGATCGACTAGTAGTAGTTTAAAGCGGCAGAAATGTCGAGAATTCGCAGTGTCCTGTTGCGCAAGACACGGTGATGATGCAAGGCACGTTGGAACCAGATCTCTCAGTGGCCGGATATGGCGCTGACGACGTGGAGAGGGGAGGAGGGGAATGCTGCAATTGCCAGCACTCCTGCAGTCATTGTAGAGGCTACGTACCTGGATAAGAAAACAATGGTGATTAGAAAGAAATATGTGCAGTCAACTGCAGTAAAAAGGCGAAGTCGCGATGGTATAGAAAGAGAAGAAAGGGGATTGTATCGAGTGGATTGATTTGGAAAGAAGAAAGGCAGAAGTAGAAAGGAGAAGCAAGAAATGGAGTGCGTTGTCGTTGGGAGAATAATAAGAGGGCGAGGGAAACAGCAAGGCAAGGCAAGGCAATACCAATACTTAATGCAGCGATGCGGTAGGACAGCGAAACAGCTAGCGGGATAACTTCCACTTGTATTTTTATGTACTATTTTCTTATTGCTACTACTAATTACTATAGGCTCTGTTTCTTTAATTTGCTGCGGCTGCTTGTTGCTTGCTGCTGTGGTCTATTAATAAACGGCCGAGCAGAAGGCACAACAAAGCAAAGAGCAGAGCAAGTACCTGCGGCAGCCTAGCCTCCACTATGAAATAAGCAAGTACCTCCTTTGCTTCACTTGTCCCGCAAATGGCATGGAGGGGGAATCTCAACTTACAAAGGCAGGCACAGATAAAAAGAGGGGCGGCATTTGCCTTGCTGGGTTGCTGGGGGGGAGCAAAGCTTCCGTTTCCTTCTGTGCTGTTCTACTGCTACGACGCCTGTTTTGGCCGCCCAGTCCAGATCCTAGGCAAGCTGGCCATGTTTCGCAGCAGAGGGGCGTGTTCACTCATGCTTGGCTCTCCCACTAAGTTTCCAGAGCAGTTACAAACACACTAATTTGTAGTTGGTTCCAGCCTTCGGCCTGGTGAATAATGTGCATGCATAGTTTGAGGCTGGGCATGGAGAGGTTGAGGGGCTCTGCTAGTACTAGCCATCATATTGCTAATATTTCCAAGTTTCTCATTCGTAGACAAACAGGCCTTATCCAAGCCCAAGCATCTTAGCAGTACCACAAGGAAGTCAGTCACCAACAACCAAAGATGAAAATTAACAGAGCTTGGATAGCCAGTCGTACTATGAGGATACTATGAGGAGTTCTCGTAACCCGCGACAAAACTACGAAACAAGCACAGGCCAGCCACGATAAATGAGAAGGGAGGAAAATAGAGTGCGTGCTACAACAATGGCATGCTCCCCTCAGAAGCAAGGTTGCAGAACCATGATCAATCAGCGTACTTTTTTTCTACAGATATTCTGCTACTCCTCGTCTCCAGTTCGCTGATCAGCTCGTCCTCGGTGATACTACATATCTTGGGTGCCCTGTCAAAGACGCACGTGAACCTACACATCGACTAGGATCGTGCTCTAGACAGTGACAATTGGTTATCGTTAATAATAATCAATTGTTTGTTGTTATGCATGCTAGCAAAACGCAGGTCAGTTCACACATAGTATGCTGTCCTGTTGATGAAGGCGCAGTTTGAGTTTACGCGATACAATAGCTAAAGCCACAAAACGTTGTGGGCCACCGTGGCATTCAATATATAGTCATAAGTCCCTATAATACTAATAATTTGACGGTAGGGTTAATTTGTCTCGTCTAGATGGGGGGGCAATTTTTGGGTAGAGTGTAATTGTGAGATGAAAACTATCACGCAAGTTGTCATATATTACGATGAACATATAATGATATATATTGATACATAGCAGCTCATAACAAACATAATTGTAGTAGTAAGCACAAGTTGCCGTCTGGAAATACGGACTTATAATTATAGCATCCACGTGACAATACATTTTGTATCTCCCTTTAGAGATATGTGGGGTTTCGACAAGTGGTCCTCAAGCGGGGAGCCAGTAAAGCTCTGTTGCTCTGCCTATTTTTGTATAGCAGGAGTCATGACAGGCGCTATTATCCATAATCTGTAATAAACGTATGATGTTGCGGGAGCTCAACTTGGTCGGCATCGGGGAAAAACGCGGTTTGAAAATGACAATGCGTTTTTATCAAGTCGTTGAGGATATGGCCTATACTAGTAACATTCTTGTATACTGTACCCATGACAATATCACATTAGTTGATCGCTACGGTGCTGGCAAATTCCCTCATTGAGCTGTCAACTGATATTTACTGAGCATTCCGTGCATTCCACCATGGACTGAGGCATCCAATTCTATAGCTAATAGGGCGTAGAAAGGTGTAGCTATTCAATTGTATGTTGCCATTTAGGTGGTGATTTTATTAGTATTATTATTATTAGTAGTAGTAGTAGTAGCATTTTGTTATTGCTGACTAGCGCTCCTTCCCGTCTAGGAGCTCACATAATATAATGTCTTGAGAGAAGCTTTCTTATTCTTACTCCATTTCTCTCTTGATTTCCTTTCACTTCCACTCTTCTTTTGCTCTCTAACTTGTGCACTACAAGCAATCAATAGTTACTTTTCATAATCTATTTCTTTTTGGCCTACGCACATTAAATAATCCACACGATGCTTCGGACGTCCATCTCCAAAACCGTGCTTCGTGCCGCCGCCCCCAGAGCCTTCTCAACCTCGGCCCGCGTAATGTCTGCTGGCGATACTGGCGCTCCGCCCAAGACCGGCGGTCAAGGGTACTGTACCGTTCATACCTCAACTATAGACATAATATAAGCTTAATGTGTTTGACAATTGGCTAGCTTGCTCAAAGTGACTTGCGATCCCGCCAGTCCCGGGTCGAGCCTTTCTAGTCAACAAGATATGACGTTGACCATGCTATATCCAACTATCATATCACTCTGGGCATCTAGTTTGAAGCTATTTACTGACTGTCCTATTTGTGATTTAGTGATGCCTTCCAGCGCCGTGAGAAAGCCAATGAGGACTACGCTATCCGTCAGCGCGAGAAGGAAAAGCTTTTGGCCCTGAAGCAGAAGCTTCACGAGCAGCAGGCTCACCTCCAGGAGCTATCTGATCACATGTAAGATATTATCTGAACCCCGTCACCTTTCGACAATCTTTTGCTTGTTACGAACTACTACTTTATTACTGTCACAAATCGCGGTATCAAATTTCGTAGCTGTTATGACTGCCATTGTGACCAAGGAACGAGTTTGTACATGAAGATCCCGCGATCCTAGTATTATAACAGGCCTGGTAGTAGGGTCTAATTTCCATGTTCCTCTCGCCCGAAGCCTTCCTCAAGTCGTTTCCACTTACACCTGCCCACAAAGATTGGTACGCACGGTTCGCTAACACTCTCAACTTTATTTTTTGCCTTCTAGTGACGAGCTTACCAAGTCAAAGTCAAAGTAGACATGTACTATACAAATTGCGAGTTGGGTCGGACACTATTTCTATTTAGCTTTCATGGAGATCCATCTTCAAGTTTTCGAATATTGACTACGTTTCTATACCAAAACCCCAGCGCATACTAATCAAGGAACCAAAAAAAGCCTCTATTATGAAAGGAGATATGTATAGTTTAAGCCTGCATTTACTTCTCAAAGAATACTCTGAAACGGGCTATGTGATACAAATGACTACGTATTTCAATGACAATACGTTGTGAACTAGGTGCCTGGATCGCCATATGACGACCAACTCACATATTACATGATGAAACTACGGTGATAGCACACACAGTATAAGTGAGATAGATATAAGACTGATCTGATTCATGTGATAGGTACTTAATGATATGTCCTTGTGTCCCAATACTCCCATTCCAAAGTTGAATAAATATCGAGAAACAATGATAAATAAAAAATAAGAATGTTTATAAAAGAATACGACAACACAGAAGACAAAAAAAGAGACCAATATCAAGGAAACCAAGAACTTGAAAAAAATAGAATCAAAATAAGATAGAACCACCAATTTAACCAAAAGAAGATGTCATCATCTTTGGTTTCTGTGCGGTATAACAGCCTCGGCTAAAAATAATAATAATACTGATCATGACCTGACTCTATCCCTCCATGCTAGATGGTAAATGAGATCAAGAAGATTCCGCTTGTTATGTGTATGTGTGAATAAAGAATGCCCCGCAAATTAACCATGAAATAAAAAGTAAGTAGGCCTTTCTCTTTGCCCTCTTTCTAATAGCGCCAAAATCTTCCATTGAAACCGCCTTCATACCACCACACACCTCAAACGATCAAAAGCAAAAAAAAAAAAAAAGAGACATGATTAAATATGTTGTTTACTTCCGGCCCATGTACGAACGGTAGAAGCTATCCGCCGCATCATTATCAGACATGCCATACTGGCTGCCGAGATTGCCACCGGCCTTCTGCGAAGCCGCAATCTTGGCCTGTAGCGCAGACGCATTTGTGTCGATCCATTGAAGTTGGGAAAGGTGACCGTTGAGTACTCTGACGACCTGGCTGACCTGTAAGTGGGCATGTGGTTAGTTAGATGTGATATGGAGAGTGTTATACGAGAATATGGAAAATAAATAATGTAACTTACTGGATCCTCGGGTCTGCTACTCTTGCTGAGAGTAGATGATATATCGTTGATCTCATCCACCATCTTCGTCAGATCGCGGCTCTTCTCGTCAAGGGTCTGAGAAAGCTTTTCAACCAACTTGTAGGTACGCTCACGCTCCTGGTCAGGACCACCAAGCTGATCGTTTGCGCCGTATTGCCGTGTGACCATCTCCTTGACCTCACCCTCGTACTTATCGAGCCATGCTTCAAGCTCGTCTTGCTGGCTCTCGACTGCCATCAACTGTTTTTCAATCTCATTGCTAGCCCGCTCGGCCTCAAATGTGTTGAGGTAGAGCTTTTGGATTTTCTCGCCATTGTCAACAAGCAGACGATCCCATTCCGCAACCTTAGTAGCCTGGGTTTTGAATTCCTTTTGGTATTTAGACAGGTCAGAAGCCCAACGAGTGATAATATCATCCATTGACTTGTTCTTAAGACGAGGGAGTTGTGAGGCAGGTCCAGAATTTGATGCGGAGATGTTGTTAGAGAGTGTGGCTGCAGGAGTAGTAGTGGTACCATAAGTGGTAGTTGGTGCAGCAGTGGTAGTGATTGTAGTAGTTGTAGTGGCGGTTGTAGTGGCTGTAGCGGGAGTTGAACCACCAAAGAGGCCACCGGCAGGTTTAGCGAGTGCAGTAGTCGTGGTTGCCGCGGGAGCCGTAGTTGTGGCAGCACTCCCGAAGAGACTGGGGGGTAGCAGCAGCCGTAGTAGTAGTTGGTGTGGCAGCTGACTTATTACCAAAGAAGCCACTAGCAGGGGCAGGAGTAGTAGAGGCCGGTGCTGATGTAGCGGCACTACCGAAGAGACTAGGAGTTGTAGTAGCCGTAGTAGTGGCAGGTGTGGCAGCTGGCTTATTGCCGAAGAGACCGCCGGCAGGAGCAGGAGTGGTCGTAGCGGGTGCTGATGTGGCAGCACTACCGAATAGACCGGGAGTTGCAGTGGCCGTAGTAGTGGCTGGTGTGGCAGCAGAACCGAAGAGACTGGGAGTCGCGGCAGCGGTGGTAGTGGCGGGAGTAGTGGCACTAGAAGCGGCAGGTTTCGCACCAAAGAGAGGAGCTGCTGGTGTATTACCGAAGAGACCGGTACTAGCGGGTGCTGCAGGAGTCGTAGAAGCAGCAGCACCAAACAAACCACCGGACGCAGGAAGAGAGGATGTTGCGGGGGTAGTTGTAGAACCGAACATGGAACCGGTAGAATTGGCAGCAGGCGGTGCGCCGGCGGGAGTAGTGGAGTTGAACAAGCCGCCAGGCTTAGCGGGAGTAGTAAGAGTGCCACCAACAACACCCTTCAAGCCACTGGCGAACGACGCGGCCGCAGGAGCGGAAGTAGTGTTAATGGCAGGCTTGCTGCCAAAAAGACCTCCAGCCGGGGCAGCAGCGGGAGTTGAGCTGTTGCCGAACAGGCCAGCAGCAGCAGGAGTAGTGTAGTAGTAGCCGAGCCACCGCCGAACAAGCCACCGGAAGCCGGCGCAGCGTTCGCACCTCCAAAAACGCTTCCGGAAGTAGATGGCGTGGTTACCGCCGAGCCGAAGACACTGCCAGCAGTAGGAGCTGGGGTGGTTGTGCTTCCAAATAGCGAACCGGCAGCAGGTGCAGAAGTTGTGGGAGTTGCTTTGTTGCCAAAGATACCGCCGCCGGAGCTTGCAGGCTGTGAGCTGCTGCCGAAATTGAAGGCGGCCGACATGATGTTATATGAGCGCTAGATAACCGGGTCGAAGGGTAGTATACAGTATTGGTGCTGTCGAGATCCTCTGCTATTTTGGGAGGAGAATGCGCAAAGGAAGAATAAGCGCGCGATTGAAGCTTTTGCTGCTATTGTTGTTGCTGACTTTTAAACCAGAGCGCCGATATGTGTTGTTAAGCCAATGAGAGACACCTCAAGATGAAAGAAAACGGCGTGTCTGAACAATACAGACTGCAAGGCCTCAGAAAAAGGTCGAGACTGGGAAATGATGAGGTAAGTAGTCGGACTCAAATGACCTTGTGCAGATGCGATGCTCTATCTTTCTAATTTTTTTGTGCTCTATCAGGCTGAACCCAACTGGGTTTCTCTGCCTCGCGTCTTACAGCGCGCAGCACAGCAACGGACGCCACACTAAATGCCGTTAATTGTTAATTGTATCCCAAGCACCCAGTAGACAATGTGGCATATATATATGTGGCTGAACGAGCCAGCGACGCCCCACCTGGTAATCCCTGCCTATGCTAAACACAACTATAGTACATATTTGTACAGCATCCATGATTCTATAGGCTCTGAGAGGCGCTTAAGCTACCTGAATTACACTATTCACTTCAGTTGCGCCAACTTCTTTGCAGGCAATTGATTTCATTGCGCTTTTATGTGTCAAGCACCTGTATCACAAACTGCGGATCACTGATTTGCCGACTTACTGCGCTGCTTCCTACTGCTGTCTACCAGCACTCTGCCACTTCTAGAGTCCACATGGCCTAGCGAAGACGCTGCTTCAACTACTGCTCACCATGTCTACCGAACCAAATGACCACAACAAGCTTGAGCCGCCCATCCGTGAGGGTCAGGCCGACCCCGGCGCCCATGATCTAGGTATGTCCCTCCCGATGTACTCTAAACAGCCCCCGAACTTTCGCTAATTGCGTACATTCCTGTAGCTGAGAGCTCTGCCGACGAATCGGAAGATCACTTCTCCGACGCTCAGTCTAATATCAACAGCCCCAAGTTCGACGTCAACGAAGAAACCAAGTCCGAATCTGACAGCAGTAGCATCAAGACAGCTGCTCCTATAACCCGCAACTCAATCGACATATCGTCTCCTCCTACAGCAGAAGAGACTGCGCATATTCCAGAAGCCATCGTTGAAGTGGCAGAGAGTCCCGATCCAGTGGTAGAGCAGAAGTTCGAGGATAGCGAATCGCAACCGCCACAAGATATTCCAGAAGTTGTCACTCCGGTAGAAGAAACACCTAAGAGTCCGCTTCCTGGTGGCTTACCAATCCCAACAACAGTCCTGGAAGAGTCTTCCGGAGATGTCCCGCCTCGATCTCCCCAGGCCGAGCATTCACATGCGACAGACGCCATGCCCGACCTTATCGTTAAACCAACTGAAGATGAGAAGCTACCTGAGATCGACACTAGCACAACTTCTACGTTCAAGGTCGAAGAGGAAGTACCATCAACTAGCCCTTCAATATTAGGTGAGTCTACATCATCTACCCGTTGTCACTTCTTTAGGCTAATAGTCGCACTATAGAACCTCCCAAATCTCCTGCACTTTCGACTCCCAGATCACCACGTATAGGGAAACGCAAGTCGTCTCGTAGCCTACGTAGTTCCAATGGGTCACCTATGGCTTCCCCAGTTGGTGATGACGTCGGCGACGATTTTGACGACTTTGGCGACTTCGACGATTTTGAAGAGGGCGATGCCGACGGCTTTGGTGATTTTGACGACTCGTCATTCCCAAACCCAGTTGTTGTTGCTCCAGTTGCACCACCTCCAGTGTCGCCTGCTATTCTCGTGACACCATTGCTCCCATTTGTATGTTTTTACAATCAAATAAATCCCCGCTTCACGATCTACCTTTTACTGACATGGCTTATAGTCGGTACCTAATTTTGAAGGCATTGACGAGGACGATGTCCCAGAAGCTCTTGATCCCTACATGAATATGCTCTTCCCCCCAGAGAATCTCGAGTTTGGAGAGTTACCAGCTCTTACCAAGGAGAACACATGCTTCTTAACTCAGCGCAGCGCCTCACTCTGGTCACAACTAGTTGCGCCGCCACCTCTTGCACCTCCAGATTGGATTCGCTCACGGATACGCAGATTATTCCTTGTCTCTCTAGGTGTCCCTGTAGATCTTGACGAGATTCTACCTGCCTCTAAGCAGAAAAAGCTTGTTCTCCCCTCTCTTGCCGTTCCATCCTCCAAATCTTCACGCGCATCCACCGATTCCCGCTCCAAAAGGGGCGATGGTACTGGCGCCGCTGGCTCTTCGGCAGACGCTGGAGGAGACTCTAATAACAGCAGTAGACGCCGCAAGGGCGAGAAGGCACCACCAGAATTAGACTTGGTGTCTGGAAAGCAATTGTGTACAACTACAGACGAGGCATTAGATGGTATGACTGTCGAGGAACTAGAATCTCACTTTGAAAAACTCAAGGTTCTACAGGTTTCTTCGAATGAAGCTCTCAAGTATTGGCAGCGTGCTACGGATGAAAAGATCAAAGAGCGAGATGCACTTGAAGGCGTGATAGAAAATCTAGTCAAACATGCTAGAAAGGTACGCAAGTAAACAACCGATATAACAAACATAAATAGCCAATATATTACACGATACACACAACGACGATAGCATCGAACTTGAGATCTTTAACTGCAGAAAATGATATGCATAAAACATGGACTTTTTTTTCAAATGGTTCCTCAGTCCAAAAATAACATAAAAGAAAAGTGAATATCCCGTCTCATTAAAAAAAGAAGAAAATATAAAACAAAAAAAAACAAATCGTTGGCTTTTTGCTTCCATGAAAACCCAAGATTGTTGTTATGCATACAGAAAAGGCTTTTTTCTTTTTTTTGAACAAGAGTTGCCCGGTTTCCCCTTCCCCAAAATCCATTTTTTTCGTTGCTTCATCACACATTCTGTTTTGTATTTTCAGGCCCAGCCCAACTCCATGGCTTATACTTCAAAGAAAAAATTGACGTATATGTCATATCGATATCCTGAGCTTTGGGTTGCCTGTTATAAACTCTTGTCCCTCCCTTATACCTTTTCTCTACCTTGTATGGGAAAGAGATGTTATGAAAGAGAACCAAAAAAAAGACACACGGCTGCTGGGAGGGGAATAAACTCGATGCTAGTCCTGCCTGATGGCTTACTGTTGGAAAGACAAAAAAGAAGAACAGTTCATGCTGTGAACTGTTCAGCTAGTGCTGGGAGCCAGAGTAACACCACTATGAGGTATATTTTGTTAGTCAAGAGTTTCATAGTATGTAGAATACATTCAAATTTAGGTGAAGAAACTTACGCAGCAATAGTGGCCCAGCCAATTAGACGCCAATGCTTCTCGATACGACGAGACAGGGCGACCTTCTCGCCAATGTTAGTGCAAGCAGGGCTGGTCAGGATCAGCTTAGCAGCATCGTTCTTGATAGCAGCAACCTTGGCACCGGTGGATGTCGAACCAATGTTAACCATGATGACTTCGTTCTTGGCCAGCTTGGCAACCTTGGCCTGCTTGCCATCAGCAGTGCGGACACCCAGAAGACGACGCAGCAGGAAGAAGTTGACCTCGATCTCACTGTAAATCTCGGGTAGTCTGCCCTTGAGACCCAGAACGAACCCGACCAGACGATCGGCACGGCACAGAGTGGGATCGATGCGGGTACCAACACCAATCAGACCACCGGGAACAGCATACTTCAGGTCATTGGTCTCGGAGTTCAGTGACACGATACGGCTGAAAATGGGAGTGCACTTGAGCGAACCCTTATCGTCACGGGTGACGATACCAGGGCGGATCTCGATTTCGTCACCGAGCTTGAGCACACCGTGCAGAATGGAACCACCGGCAACACCGCCTTTAAGCTCGTCGATGCCGGCGCCGGGCTTGTTGACATCGAACGAACGAATGACGATCATGTGGGGATCCTGAGTGAAATCTCTGGGGGGAATGGGAATAGTGTTGACGATGGCCTCATTGACGGCGTCGATGTTGAACTTCAACTGGGCGGAGATAGGGATGACGGGCGACTTTCCGGCAACGGTTCCACGGATGAACTTCAAAATAGAATCGTAGTGCTGCTTAGCGGCCTCCTCGCGCATCAGATCGACTTTGTTCTGCAGAATGATGATCTTGTCTAGCTTCATAATTTCAATGGCAGCCAGATGCTCGGAGGTCTGGGGTTGAGGGCAGGATTCGTTGCCGGCAATCAACAGCAGAGCGGCGTCCATGACGGCGGCACCTGAAAGCATAGTGCTCATGAGAATGTCGTGTCCAGGGCAATCGACGAAACTAAATGGATTGATCAAAGGGTCAGCATTTGGACAACATGTAGAGAGGCACGTCTTGGCATCTCTAAGGTGAACGATAGAGGAAAGGTCTTACGAGACATGGCGGAGAAGTCTGTAGGTGCCGCCGCAGCCATCGCGCTCGCAAGGAGGGTCGACCTCCTTGTCACTCTTGTAACTCCGGAAGCAGCCTGGCCGAGGGCAGGCCTTGTTGTCGCACATGTAGATCTTGGCGTTGGCGTAACCCAGTTTGATGGTAATGTTACGGATCAGCTCGTTCTTGAAACGAACGGTCTGGACACCGGAGATGGCCTTGACCACGGTGGACTTGCCGTGGGCGACATGGCCAATTGTACCGATGTTGATAGTTGCTTGGCGGGCGATAATCTCGGGAGTCAGGGGAGACAGCGTCTTCAAGTCGAGGTCCTTGGGGTCGGTCTGGGGAGGGAGGTAGGGCTTGGGTTCGGTCGAAACACCACCGGTGGCAGGGTTAGTATTCTTAAGCGCAGACTTGAGAGTCTGCTCGTCACCAGATTCGGGCTCGGACTCCAGGCCGTGGTTGTCAATCTTGGGCTCTTCGGCGGTAGACATCGTGAAAATTAGTTGATGGTAGATGGGATGAGTCAAAGGCGGGGCACTCAGATGGAAAAATAGACGATCTCTACAGACAGAGATATAGTTTGTCTTTATGCACAGGGTTGGTTAGGTCCCAGGGTCACAGTTAGTCCGTCTACTATTCAGGAAAATAACTTTTACAGACGGTCTCGTAAATTGTTTGGCCGCGACGCGTGATAGTGAATTGAGTTCTGGGGCTCAAAATTTGGAGGGGTTGTGGCATTCGAAAATTGTGATAGTAGTGGGAATTGTGTCCTGGCAAAAATTGGTCCTGTTAGTCATCGCCTTGGAGCCGAAGTTGCTGGTGACACAGAAATGCAGCTAACAAATTTAAGTTAGTCCATAGGCTAATTTTGTTAATGGTAGAGGTCATTCAACCACTATAACCAGAGCTGAACCACCACAGTATAAGCTGAATATCATTGTAATTTGTGAATCTAGGACATATATATATGGTTATTCAAACTTCACTCAGTCACAAGACGTATGTATATATCGGTTCGGTTATCCTATTGAAAATCAATGGCTCTCATTCTTTCCGTTTTCTTGTATTGAATGAGACTTAGCCCTTTCAACAACCAGCTAGCTATGGCTATGGTTATGCACATGCACAATAGCATGCGATCGATGAAGACTGTGGGTAGCAATACAATATCGGCATAATTCATCTATGGCACAGCTTGCACAGCTAAAAATATACGACATAGGCCTTGGGCTAGCCGTCAACATTGTCCAACAGTTCTTCACCAAATATTGAATCTTTTATATTGGTCAATTAATATTATTCTTATCGATAAAAACTATGTGGGTGGTAGGATTCGCCAAACCCTGACCCTAGGCATACAAATTTACATCGGTAAGGTTTATATGAAATGGAAAATTTGCAAATATCAGAACCTATCAACAGCTTAAGTCAGGTACCAAGTCTTGAGGTGTATCAACATTATTCAATTATTATGATTATCCAATTATCAAGATTATCTAATTATCGAGATTGTGTTTTTAGGCAGTAACTACTATTGATGAATCTAAAAGGCAGCAACTAAGATTGATGAATCTAAAAGGCAGTAGCTATGATTGATGAATCTAAACAGCAGTAGCTACTATTGATGAATCTAAAAGGCAGCAACTACTATTGATGAATCTAATATTAATGTATCGCAATGAATTGAAATATTTAGTAATTGTATACTAGTATTAGTTCACAGCTGTGCATCTTAGGATACTGCGCCACATAGCTACTAAAGCTCCATTTCCACCTTAATAAAAATGAATTAAAAAATCAAATCAAATCAAAGAAAAACTATAGATTGTTAACTCGTTATATAGTTACATTTTAGTACCTACAGCTATTTTGTGCCAAATTTCATTCTAAACATGAGGATACATTCAAAATTAGGATGGGCTTTAAGTGAGCAAGACTTTGAGTAGTTTGGCATCAAAATGGCTAGGACTTAGT
>RHLR01000162.1:0-33636 GCA_009806335.1 Davidsoniella australis
CAGACTAATCTGAGCAATCCTGGACACTAGGAACATAGAAAATTGGTGCCAGAAAACACGGCCTCGCCCGGAGTCGAAAAGGAGCTCTTAGTTAAATCTCTAGACTATAAATAAAATCATCATCATCATCATACCAAGGTTGAAGTAGAATGAATGGCGTGAAATACATAGTGTAGTTTCTTCACAGTCACGTATAGAGGCAATAATTTAAATCATAGCAAATACATTAAAACGATCTGAATACAGAAAAAAACTCAAAATATGTAGAAACGAGGGCAGGACAACCTGTAAATGTGCAATCCAACATCCTTTTGACAGCAGACTCGATAGTAAAAAAGTCTCCGCGCGATTTCCTCATCCATACCCTCTATAAAATAAAAACGAGCACTAGTAGTCAACAGACCATCTCTATTCTAGGTGACAGCAGCAGCTGCAGAAAGCTAAGAAGCTTAAGCTACAGCAGAGCACGATAGCAAAGGGGAAAAAGCGGAGCGCGAAGCCACTTAGGTAGCAGAGCCACCGGTCAGCTTGATGATCTGGCCTATAGGCAGAGAAGAGATAGTGTTAGTAGATGTGTTTCTTAGATGCTATGCTGATGGGGGGGATATAGGGAATCTTACCGTTGATCCACTCAGACTCGGGCGAGCACAGCAGAGAGACAGCCTTGCCAATGTCGGCGGGGAGACCAACACGCTGCAGAGGGCAGAAGTTGGCAAGACCCTCATCGATCTTGGCCATGTCCATACCTGGCTGGCCGTTGGGGACGTAGTGCCAGGCGTTCTCGTCGTACATGTCGGTCTTGACACCGCCAGGGGCAATAGCGTTGACGGTGATCTGCTTCTTACCGCAGTCGACAGAGAAGGCACGAGTGAAGCCCTCGACGGCGGCCTTGGAGCCAGCGTACAGAGCGTGATCGGGAATGCCGGTCATGGTGGCAGCGACCGAGGAGGTCAGGATGATGCGACCACCAGGGCTGCAGTGCTTGAGACCCTGCTGGGCAACGAAGAACTGGCCACGGCAGTTGAGGTTGAAGATACGGTCGAACAGCTCAGGAGTGACATCCTCCTCAGGGCACCAGACCTCAGTGCCAGAGTTGCTCATGACAAAGTCGATGCGGCCGTACTGGGCCTTGACCTTGTCGAAGAGGCCAGCGACCTCCTCGGGCTTGCTGATATCAGCCTGCAGGGCAATGGACTTGGTGCCGTAGGAGATCAGCTCAGCGACAACGCTCTCAGCAGACTTGGCAGAGGAGCCATAGTTGACAACAACGTTGGCACCACGCTTGCCCAGCTCGAGGGCAATGCCGCGGCCGATACCACGACCGGCACCGGTGACAACGGCAACCTTGCCAGCAAAGGGCTTGGCGGGGTTGGCCGACTCGATAGAGACGGGGGTGACGTCAGAGACAGCAGCGGGAGCCATTTTGAAAGATGGCAAAGAAAGAGGTAGAGATAAAAGGCTTGAGAGTGAGAAGTGTTTGATGAAGAGGTAGAAGGAAGATGTGGATGCGGATGCGGATGATAGAGAGAGAGAGGGAAACAAGAACGAGATATCGTGGAGGGACGGCTAGTTTTATATTCGAAAAATCCAGGACTTCTCAGACTCCTCTGGACATCGGCGCCCTAGCTCTCCAATTGGCCCTCAGGAGGCTAAGCAAGCAAGTATTTCTCGGACGACGAGACGACGGACCCCCCAATTCTCGTCCCTTCGTCCCTTCGCATGCAGACGTACAGACAAGGCAGATAATCTACATGACCGGTTGCAAGCCTGACTTGCAGCCTACTATACATACAACTAGACCAGAAACATGGACGGCTCGGAGTTTCTGCCCCTACCTTCAGCACGGCGTGCTGAAGATTGCTAGCTACTACTACTACTACTACTGTTATTATTGCCGTCCATCGTTAGCATTATCACCTACTATTACTTGCCTTAGTCGATCTCTCGCCTCTTGTCACTGTCCGGGGTCTCTTCCAAACATACCTGTTTTCCAGTTAATCCCTTGTTCTTTTTTTTTCGCTTTTTGACGCTGTATTGCAGATTACAGAGGAAAAGAACCTGAAAACACATGGTAGGAATGAGACACATACGAATTACTACAATAGGCGTCGGCCATTCTTTCATTGCTACCCCCCTCCTTTCCAGCTCGTCACTTCGCGCTTTGAAATGATGCCGTCCGGACACTCTCCACAGCAACTAATGAACCAGAATAAGACTTGTTGCCTCTGCGACGCCAAGCTCACAGCTTGATATCCGATCTAGCTTTATTGAACGACTGAGGTACTATTTTTGTCAGTAGCAGTGTATCTGTATATGTAGTTGCGCTGTTTTTGCTCTATTAGTGCTACTATTTCTACATCAAGTGGGGTTTCTATATCTGATTGTAGTTTTGTCCAGCCGTAATATTATAGTGCTGATCACAGGTTGTACTATTGTTGCAAGTAATATCATTAGTACGGTTACAGTGCTTGTTCGTACCAATTAACAATTACCGACCTTCGGACTTGACTTGCCACAGCCCGCCGGGTCCCCGCAAGCAAGATATCTTGGACCCATCGGTATAACTATGTAAATCTAGCTATAATATTGATGATACTGATATTGGCGTTGTAGTTGAGACATGCCGCTATAGCAAAATACGAAGTAAGACCCTGCTCTATAACGGCGCTATCCAAAGCACGAAAGAGCGGTCTTTTAGCTGAGAGATTAAAGGCGAAAGACGAATTGGTTCTCATTATTGGCCAACTCTCTCCAATGCATGTTTGTGCCACACGGCAGACAGTCGGAAGAAACGAATCACGAAAATTAAAGCGAGCTGGTTGATTCCAGGTTAGCTACACTGTTGTGACAGTTCCCCCGCCTACTTCGGCAGTGTCTTTAGAGCCAGTAATAACCACTATTCCGCTATGGCCGCCTTTCAGAATATAGGCTATATAGCTTGCTGTTAAACAGTCATGGATCGACTAATCTCGTAGCCAATGCGCTCTATCAGCCCCATAAGAAAAAAAAAAAGAGGCGCTACAGAGCCCTTCAAAGCATCAGTGTAAGTAGCCTAAAACGGAAATCATTCTACCAGACTTCCAGACTTATACTAAGGTGATAGAGAGCTGACTAGAAAGCAGGATTCCAAGGGTCGACAGCCAGCAAACAAGAGCCCCCAGCTCTATCTCCACTGCTAGTGTATTGATGGTCCACGGCGGAATTTAGATTTAGACTATAATGGATCGAGCAAAGGGACGGAGGGAGGACGAATAACGCTAATAGACACAATGTCAAGCTCTGCTAGATGTCTTGACCACCAGCCTGTTCCTCCCTATGGTTAGATAATAAGACAATGGCAGCATCTTACGTCCAACCGACTAATCACACACAGGGAACAGAAAAGAAGCTTCAATCCGCAAAGCACCATCCAGATATCCAGCTCAGCCCAGCCCAGCCCGGCCAGAAGTTTCATTCATGATGTCGCGCGATCCTTTGCCAGCCGTCTTTGACTTATCTCGGCCAGCAGCATCGCTATCCCTTGGAGAGGATGCTGTGTCCTCGTTTCTTTTTGTCTTCCTTCCTCCCCCATTCGTTGCCTCATCTCTCCCCGGCCATGAAGTCCTTTTTGGTTCTCCTTGGCCCGGCCTGCCCTGTGTTGAGAGCAGGACATCGTCCACCCCGTAGAGAGTGATCGGGATTCAAGGCAATCGTAGCCTATCTATACCTCCGTCGCTAAGCGTTTGTTTGCACGTTGCCAAAGAGAGGGGGGGGATGGGGCGGCAGCGCCCAAACCAAGACACCACTACGGATGTCATTTTGGTCGAAGCCGGGGCGAAGACTACGGTTGTACAGATATAGCGAGGGAGCGGGCAGGAGTTCCGTTGATCTACGATTGGCTAGAAGAGATGCTAGAGGGTGGGCTCAGTGCTAAGGCATCTCTCATTTTGCGTAGACGAGCAGTGGTGAGGCCATAAGCTGTCATAAATCTGGTCAGTTCATACGCACATACTGTCATATCTTTATCCATAGCCTAGGGTGCAACCCTAACAGTCACCTGAAGCACGTTACCTCCATTGAGAGTCGCATTGAAACCAACCGCCAACTCAAAAGTACTACAAACTATACAGATATATCAGATGCGTTCATAGCACAGACAGGAAGGACAACAAAGGACCCCCCTCTTCGACTTTACGGGATATCGCTGTAACCACAATCGTCATTTCCCATCCATCTTCTTCTATCAGCTTGCTAGAATTTCCTCGATTTGTGCCGCCTCATGCAAAACAGTTTGTCCAGCCTCGCCAGCTCACGCTCCTTCATCATTTCAGCACAGCATATGATTTCCTAGTTGATCGCCGTGCTGGTCTTTTTGATGTCGGTTTTAGTCTCGTTGATTTGAACGCACCGTTGAGATGCAGCCAAGAAACCCAAACAAAAAAAAAGAACCGAATCGCTATCACCGGCCGTCGTTACATTGTAGCCCAACGCAGAATCGTCTAGGCCCCCGGGAAAGCAATAGTTAGTGGCCATAGCAGAGCGAGAATATACAGAGAGGCTATCCAGCTCTCCAATCACGGGCTTGGGAACGCCACACAAGAAAAGAGGGGTTTGTTGCGGTTTGGGTTTTTTTCTTCTCTCTTTTGCTTATTACTGCTCGGATGCTGTGCTGATGTCTCGTTCAGTCGGGCCTCTTTGCAGCATCAGACGCAACCTCAACAGGCTCTGGCTGTCTTTGCTGCTCTATCGTATCGCCGTAGCTTCGCTTGACCGCTGGATTGGCCATTCTAGATGCTGCGTCGGTGTTTGGTTGGGCTCTCCGTGAGCCGCTTCGTCAACAAGTAAGTCCCCAGTTCGATTCTGCCAGATTGGGGCAATGCTGTTTGTTAGATTTGCCATCTCTTCATCTTCATTGGAAACTGTGAATGTCGACATCTCTATACATAGTTCTATCGTGGGTTTCAAGGTAGGATTTAGACGGGACGACGTAGCTAGCTCTACGATTAGACTACTATAATAGCTAGGTGAGCCACTGCAACTGTGCCATAATTATGTATCTGTTGTCCCCCATCGGACCTCCGTGTCGCAATTCCTTTCGGCTAATAAACTCTCTTTTATTCAAGTTGCTCAAGGCCCTCTTCAGGCTTTCTAGGGTCGACATCCCTGACAGCGTTGCAGCAGCACTCCATTCATTTATCTATTTTTTAACTTACTCAAACTGTGGAATATATTCCTTGGGACTAATACGCTTTGGGGTCTGTTTCCCTTGTTTTCTCAACAGTTCCGTCAAAGTTCTGATTCTACCACCATTCCCTAGTGCTACTTGCTGCTACTAAAACTACCAATTATACCGTCGGTTACATTTTCCTGGAAGCTCGTAGTTACTTCTAAGCTCTACGGAAGCAACTGTAGCAACCAAGCAAAAAGGGCTCATGTTGAGGTTGTATCGGCTTCTTTTTATTCTGCTGAATAGCGTCAGAATATATCCCGTAGGTTGGCTCACCTGCATTAGCGAGACTCCATCTTTTTACTTGCTGAGCCGGTTATTACACTTCTTATTGCCAAGTGCTTACGACTTCGTCCTGCCTTGTCTTTTCTTGTCGAAATACAATAATTTGGGCAAAAATAACTGATATGTATCTTAGTGTCCATAGATATGTAGATATGTACATGCATACTACATACATACATACTATTCGCGAATTAAATCAACAAAGCTACGCTGAGCTCATATTTTGTGGCGTTTTCTGTCTCACTTTCTGTAAATTCAGCGCACCTAATTTAGATACGAGCATATGGAACAAATGGACTATAACAGAGTCAAGTCCGGTGAATCTAACCTACAATATCTATCTACAATCAAGTTGGAAAATCATGTAGCAGTAGATGAATAAATTATTGCACAGTTTTAGTAGAACAATACTGTGTAGGTAAATCTGTCTCTGATAGTCACGAGCAGCTGTCTATTCTGTAACATGCATCTTGTGTCTTTCCCGGGCTTTCCATGTGAGAACTGAATGCATACAGATACATATATGTACAGCTAGATATGAGCCTGCATTTGCTCATTATCGTGCGCCCGTCTCTCTCCGTATTAGGCCGATCGAATCGCCCAAGTCTACCAAGGTCTTTACATTAGGTATCTATGCAATTCTTTCTATACCCTTCTATCTCCTCTATCTCCATTTACTTCCGTCGTATATCATATATTGGGCTCTCACACGAAACCAGCCCAAGAGGGGTAACAATCATTTTTTACGTGTCTCTATTGTAGTCTTTTTAGGCTCTCGCTTCACGATCACCAACCATCCATCAACTATTGGAGAAAGGGGTGTGGTCGTGCCAAGTATACGTCTTGTTTATCGAGAACAGAGAATGACTACCTACGCACGAGATCTTAGACAGTATAACTTGTATCATTGTGGTGATAGATAGTAGAGAATCTCAGCCACTCTTTGAACCCTGCTCTATCTGTATACATGATAAATAATAGTAGTGTATAGTATGTAGATATCCTGTCGTAGATCAACACCACTCGGCATCGGCCAGACTAGGTTAGTAGTAGCTAGGTAGGCTCATATGATTATGGTGCATACATAGATGACTAATATATTGGCTGGGATCGTACGTATTCTTCCTTGTCTACCCTATACGTAACATGGTAAGGAAGAGCCGTACGAAATTTGGTAACAAGACCCATCTTCAGCTGCAGTTCTACAAATCTCACGTCCGAGTATGATCATCGTGCATGAAGTTAAGAGGCAGAATGGCGGGGTTCTATGTAAGTCTCAATCAGATACCGAAAATGGACTAAGACTCCGGGCTAACGCTCTCTCTATCTTACAGTGTCAACTTAGCTATGAGCAACTAGAATCAAGCGCAACTTCATAGTTGCGTAGACTAAAAAAAAATTCAAACAAGCAGAAAGAAACGGTCTATCAAATCGTACTTCGCTCTCTATGTTAGGTTACTATCCGCACAGACAATTTCAATGCAAGGTCGATGCCGAGTCCGTGATCGGCGGATCGATCCTCGGAGCCATGTTAGCTTTATCTGTATACATATGTACTTATTTTCATTCTTCGCAAGTTCGCCTTTCGCGATTTCGTGCTCTTTCATACCCGCTGCCTACAATTATCGTGCTCTTTTAATTAATTCAATAGGAATAAATGATATAGTTATATGTTCTCGTTATCAGGATTGGCGTGAGATCCAGTCATCATCTTGACTATCAGATATTGCACAGTAATAAATAAGCCCGTAAATCGCCGCCACTTTTACCCCGATAGAATGTCCGGAGGACTTGGATATCTTTTGAACTGTATGGCTATAGGCTACAATGCAAATTCAAGGGCTTATTAACACAGTATCATAGTAAGTCAACTCGTATCCATTGCCTATACGTTCAAATTATCATTGGTCTAATTCAGTACACTTTGATAACATAAGTAGGCTGGCTGATTGTTAATGCACTTGGATATATGATATATGTGCCAATTATTACTTTGTGGTTTCACGACATACGGGTAATATAATACTAATCTGAAGAGCGAAACAGCGAACTTAGAGATGAAAAATAGGCTTTTAGTCTTTTGATATCGGAATACTCGTGAGAGCTGAGTGCTATTTACATAATGGTGATACTTATATTATTTTAACCTAGTATGGATATACCCTAGTATATTTATTACTACGTCTCTACTACTAGATATTCTAAACTACACATCTTCATAGAGTAAAAACTCTGAGCAATCTTGGACACTAGGAACATAGAAAATTGGTGCCAGAAAACACGGCCTCGCCCGGAGTCGAAAAGGAGCTCTTAGTTAAATCTCTAGACTATAAATAAAATCATCATCATCATCATCATAGAGTAAAAACGCAGTACAATACAATATCCATGAATTTTCACTAAATTCTTCATCCAAACTTTTACGTTATTTGTGAGCACTATCATGAGTACTATCTATAATCGCTCTCTTGATTATCATTTCCACCCACCATTTCGATCATATACATAAAGATAAGGCCAACCACCAAGCCATCACATGCTGCTCCTTATTTTCTCACCCTCTTGTACCTACTGGAATTGACTAGCTTTATAATTATCCTTACGCGTGTCCTTGAATAAAGATTGTCTAATCACCAATCCTAGACTTATCAAAGCTAATATTCCAGGCCCTATATGCATAATTCAGCCTCATCCATTCTTCAATGATCTACACAGATAGTTCCGTATACAGTAATACGGCACAATTGTTTCTGCCGGTACTCGATCTCGTGGTACGTAGACCTTTCTTTGCCTATATTAGCATATATATCTCAAATATAGATGTGATTTGAGTGATATAAAAAAAGAATTGCATAAGATACACACCCCTCACCTTCCTTATCTTCGTGGACTTGATTATGGGGAACTAGCGGCTTTTAGAGGTCGTAAGGAACTTATATATTAATGCCTTTTGATATACAACTGGAAGAGCTGAAAATGTGCAGCTCGGCAGATGAAGCAACAGCACGTTATTAGCTGGGGTTCCGAGGACATCAGCCAGTTGTGCACGGTGGTATCTGTATCTCATGTCATTGTGAAGCAGTTATAGCCGATATACTACGCTAATGTTGTGGCATCGTGGCATGAAGCATTATAATATAAATTTATAGTAACTGAAAAAACTTGCCGTATCGCCTGTCGATCCAACTTAGGTAATATAGTTGTATCAAGATCACCCATTAGGGGTACGAGGCAAAGAAGGAGTGCCAGGCTTGAAGAGTCTTTAAGTTAAGCTATACTATTCTGGATCCCAAATTGACCGTAAGCCCTACTAGACCTTTGTATGATCACTACCAGTCTCCTCCTTCCCACAAACCCTAACTATCCTTTCCAATCTCTTCTTGCTCTCGAGGGTTTCTACGGCCGATGCACTGGCCACATCGTACGTCGGCTCTTAATCTCGGCTTCGGGTGGCTTGTCGGTCCCTCATGGCATCGGCTTCTTGTAAGTAATTGGTCGCCCAATCCTACAGCGAATTCAATTTGGCTTGTCGAGACACGACCTATATGTATTCGGTGCTCTCTCTTTTGGTCAGGACTTTGAAATCTCGATGGAGGGTTCATCTACCGGCATCGGACATGAATCCGTACAACCTTTCGAATGGCGACAACCCGCCTGCGCTTTCCCGGTAGTTAATTATATCAAGCATGGCCCGGACAGCATCTCAACCCATTATTTCTTGTTCCGGTTGACGTGGTCCTTCAAATGGCTTTCCACACGCCTGCTCGCTTTCTTCGTCTGGCCATTTGTTCGACTAACGGTCCGAACTAGACGCTATCACTTTCGCATTAATCATCGCGCAAAACTCGGCGAAAGACGTAGATCTAAATGCGGCGCTGCGGCCAATATGAACCTCGACTGGGAGCCCAAACTCGCAAAAGATTCGGAATTGAAGTGCTTTTACCACTTCTTCTGTCATCACTCCCACTGTTGGTATGATCCGCACTAACTTCACGAACCTATCCATCACGACCAGTATGTAGTGGAATTCCTTGATGGCGGATCCGTCCTTTGACGGTGGAAACGGACCCATGAAGGTCATTCTGATTGACGCCCATGGTTGGGTTGGTGGTTTTAAGTCGTGCACGAGGTCTGGATCATCGGAATTGTTCCGCGTAAGCTGTGAGCATTCGGGCATTGGGTCACACACTTCTTGATGTCCTTGTCTATCATTCGCCACCATATATTCTTTTTCGGGCTGCTCATCGAACGAATCCGAGGTGGCTAGTAGACATTGTTTCATGGTAGCTGGCTATCAGTTCTTTCCTCGTTGCTTCACTCGTGTCCGGAGGTAAAATGATGCGGCATCCCTTTGTCACGATGAAATCGTCCATCAGGTGGCAGTCCTGAATATTCATTCGAAGCTGTCCTTGCAGATTGCCTGGCCACTTGTTGAGTTTTGCATAGAGTGCTCTTTTCATCATGATGAAATCCTGCGACCTCTCCGTCTCCCTCTGGATCAGTGCTGTCGTGTCGTCTGCTGTCCATGCCAATCTTAGAGGTAAGCAGATTAAAGGTTTTGTCGTCCATCGATTCGCCGGAAGTAGCTCGCAAGAAAGATCCGCTGACTGGTCGTCGTCTTCAGTCCGTAGTGTGACTCTTGACAATGTGCTGAGAGGATCGGGTAGCACAATCCTCTTTCCTTTCCTGTTCACAATCTGAACGTCATAGTCTGCTAGTTCCTCGTGCCACTGTCGTTGGCATTCGCTCAAGATGGTCGCATTCCTGAATACGTCGAGCTTCTTATGGCCAGATACGACTTTGAATGTCTTGGGGCCCTTGAGTTCGATGGACCACTCTTTTAAAGCTTTCGTGATTGCTAGTAGTTCCTTATCATGTACGTCGTATCTGGCTTCGGCTCTGGTGTATTTCTTCGAGAAGGGTTCACAGGGCCTCCAGTTGTCTTTGTCTTCCAGTCCATGGTTTTGCATCAGAATCACACTCTTTGCCTATTGACGGGTATTTGTAAGAACGGCCGTTGGCCTGCTTTCGTCGAATGATTGTGAAATCGGGGCGTTCACAAACTGACGCTCCGGTTCTTGTTTCGCCACCTCACATTTAGGGGGCTAGAGAAACCTGGGTGCTTCATTTCCAGAGTGAACTTTCGCCAGATCTGTTATAGTCTTCACGATCTTGATTAAAATTGGTTGAAGAAGGTTAACATATATGCTTCATAAGGAGGCGGACATCATAATCACACACTTCGAAAGTTTAAAGGAGCTTTCCTACAGTATTAATAATAGAATAAACTTACAAATATGATAGAATACTGCCAGCTCTTCAAGCGAATTCACAAAGGCATATGTTGTAAAGTAGGAAGTCTTGCAACTATGTACAACATCCCTCGATCAACGTTGCTAGGTAGAATTAGTAACGAAAGTCTATAACATAATAGTATGCCCGAATCATGAAATCTAACTAATGTAGAAGAGAAGAAGATTGTGCAATATGCTCTAGGCCTGGATCCTCGGTCATTTTCTCGTTACCAGAGTGATGTGGAAGATACGTGCGATAAACTGCCAGCATATCTCCCAAGCGCTGGGTCTCTAAATTTGCCATGCAGTAACAAGAGCTCAAGATACATCTTAGGTAGGAGAATGATATACTGAGTCTATGCCAAAATACCCAAAAGAAACACGAAAGGACATAGAAATTCTCACTATATCAGAAGAGCAGCTTTTGGAAGATCAGAAAGCTACGAATGTGCAGTTAGAAGAATAAAGCCATAGAAATGGTGGTCATCCGGGTGGGCCCGAAGCAAAGAAAGGGCGAAGTGGTGTGTTTGATAAAGCAGAACGTAACTCTCTAACATGTCAATTAGAATTCGAGATATCTTGAGAGTAGGTTTCCAGTTGATCTTTCTGTAAATACAGTCTCATGGTCACGATGAAAGTATCGGCCCACCCAAAGTGTCGGTCCCCTTGTGAAGCATGTTACCCTTTCTCATTAACAGATCGTTACTAAAGAATAGACTGAGAATACTAAAGTATAATATACTAATCGTAGCTGTAACCTCTACACTTGTCCAGTTCACCACCTTTGCTAGTTAGTTTCTTCCCCTTGATGTTGAAACGAGCAATGTCTTCCATTACAGACTCTATAGGGTGTGGTTCACCAGCGGGAGGTGCTTTATCACTGTCGGGAATTTGAAGTGCCAATATCGCAGGTATACGATGAAGAAGATCAACAAAGTGGAATCTCGTGACATCACCCCATGTTGATGAGGTATTTGTAACAATGTTAGAGTGACGCCACTCGAATTTAGACGTAGCAGGACCATATTGGCGAAGGAGATCTTCGAGAAGCTCATGGTTGTGGGTGATCATGGTCATAATAGCAGGATTCCGAGTCCAAACCTCCGAGTTTTCTGTATATTCCTTCTTCTCTTTACTCGGCATCTTAGGCAACGCCTGCCACTTTAAAGTATTGAGTTCGGGAGTGTTTGTCGGGGTCTCCAACGGGTTGCTCTTGATATCAGACGAATCGAATATCTTTTGATCGATAAAAGGGTAATCCATTTGTCGATATAGGTCTTTTCTATTCGATGGCTTAGCCTTCTCAATAACATGTAGATTGTCCTTGATTGTGGCTCCACGTAGTTTAGTGAGGCTCATGAGTTGATGTAATAGAATAAATGCACCGCCCTTGTCTTGATATTTGGCGAGCTCCATGACAATCAAAACTGGCACTCGAGAGATCGCTGGATGGTTCACGCCTTCGGGATATTGTTTGCTGAGCCGTTTCAGAGCGAATGCGTTTTTCCGACTCAGTAGGTTGGAAATAAACCTGAGCTTTTCATGCATTATGTTTTCGGCGCAGTGGATGATATTGTGCCAACGATCAGCAAACATGGTGAAGTCTTTCGGCGCGCTGTTTGGCAGAAGAAGAGGGCGGTAAAATGGGAATGTTAACCAGAGTTTACGATGGATGGATATGTAGTAAAGATAAGCAGACTCATTGATGCAATCCTCTATGGACTCTACGGCGAGAAATTTAACGCTGAATTCAGCCATGCGTTTCATTCTCTCTGAATCATTGGGAACGATGTCAACAAATGCGTGGGACATCAACTCGCACCAGGCGTGGGCATAGTTTTGTAACTTTGAAGTGCGCTCCATGACCAAGCGTTTATAAAACTAAAATGATAGATGATATCAAGACTTTGATGATAATGACCGATTTGAAAGGTAATTTTAATGATGTTTAGTGTATTGCGTGAGAGGTGTGTATTATATCAGCTTCAAAGTTATCAAAGGATGTCAGCATAATAGACTATATATTCTACATTATCAAATGGCAGGAACCGCAGAAGCAAATGTAAACAAACAGCGTCATTTAGAAAGAAGAAAGTAGGAAAGAAATTAAATTATTTCGTTCATTGAACGCAGTAATAACTGCATACGGTAGATTTTATTCGTAGCAAATCGACAATTCAAGACTGGCAAGTTCAAAAACAGAAAAACGGCCGCTATAGATAACACAAAAAGCAAGGCGACCAAGCAAAGAAATACCCCAAAGAAACGCCAAATCCCAGTAGCTACCAAAAGATAGCAATTAGTTTCTAGATATATCCAAAAAGAAACAGTATCGTTAGGACGTGCAAAGAAAGAACAAACTGTTCTTTCTTTATGAAAATAATAACAAGAATAATAAACCCAGGCAAATACTACTTTGTTGTCTGTCCCAAAATCCGCAAACCCTAGTGTCCCAAATATACCGTTAACCATGTTCCCCGTGACAACTTATAAAGTCAAGTCGTACTATTTAATAAACGCCCATTCATTGTTCAATGCGCTTAGCTTTCTTTTCAGCCCATCGCCCATTCTAGTGCTTAGGCCTCCGTCAATCATCATACTACCATACTGCAAGATTTCCAATGCCTGGTCGAGTCGCACGTGATTTGCTCCGTTGCCAACACTCAACATCGGCGTGCTATCAGCACCGGACCGTAGATACGAGGCCATCGTGTCTTCAGGAAGCACCTGATCAATGAAAACGATAGTGCTACTTGGCGAAGACGCCATCGCTGATGCCATTGACTCTGGAGATGAACATGGTGGCATCTTGATTGGCGGCGAGGGCTGCGAATTTGGAGAGGCCTGTGCCGATCCGGCACCACCAGGTCCAGTACTGGCCTTGACAGGTGAGGAACTACTGCGGCGGTGACCAAACATGCCAGTATCGTACTTGGAAGTAATAGCACTGCCCCATAGAATCAGTGTGGCACGGTACAAGGCCGTAGACCACCATGCCGGCCGTCTGTCGACCGCCATAGAGCGCACTAGACGGAAGACTTGACCACAGTGGAAGATGGCTTCCGTTTTATCGGTGATGCACTTCTTCTGTTTCTGACCCACGTTCCAAAGAGCGTCCAGACCTTCCTTGCGCGCCAGTTTCTCGATCTCCAAGAAGTCTGTCACAGAGTTGAGGCACAGCAGGTGATATATCACCAAGCTAGTTTTGCACGAGTGATCCAGAGGATTCGCTTTGAACACCGGCATAGCGAGGTCGTACCATTTGCGCAGAAGACCTTGTGTTTCCTCTAGACGTGCCATCGTGCTGTCTCTTGTTATTGAGTTAGACGGCCAGGCTGGTGACATCATGGTCTCTGAAAAGCAGGCCAATAACTGGCGTATATGACCAAGAGCAGCCTGGATAGGATGCAATAGCAGGCGCATGTGAATTGGCGTGAGCGTCAACTGGTGTGATGAGATGTTGTCATGCAGGAAGTCCTGGAATAAGTCATACAGCGAGACTGACATAGAACTATCTTGTAGCAGCAATCTCTGGCCATTAGCCGACGACGAGCAGCCATAGATGCTCTCGACACCAGCCGCCCAATTGATGGCGGTAGTTGCGCTCCAGAGAAGCTCGGGACTAGGCATATGGCGATGCAGATCAGTCACTGAGAGCATAGGGTTTGTGTCATGGAACAAGGCTAGCTCTTGATCTATCATAACCCAATTGTAGACGAGACGATTCTTCATCTCAACCTGCATCCACTCGTGCCATTGTAGATCGATGCTAGTTGAGGCATCCAACTGCGTATAGCGCGGCTGTTGAGCCTCCAGCATACCGGCGTGACGTAGCATAGACAAGTACATGCCGCGCTGGCCCATGGCAATGTCCATCAGCCACTTGTCGCCGCTCCAAGCACCCAAGATGGTGAAGAGAAGTGCCGAACGCAGCGCAATAGGGTCTGCAGAGAACTCGACGTTCTTCTCGATGGTATCGAAGAGCGAGATGCGGCAGGTCTCCGTCAGGCCGGCCGCTAGGTAGCGTGCCTGCGTCATGGGTACACCCGAAGCACCCTGTGCAATCATGAGAAGCACTAGGAGCGTCGATGTCTGGTTGCTCATAAGCATCTCATTAACATCGATGAGGCCGGCGGCTGACAGTGGAAAGTATGCTGATAAACTGCGCACGTAGCTCTTGAGGAAATACTCGAGTATGTTGTTTGGCGGTAGGACAATGAAGTTGAAGTCTGACGAGTTGTTGATACCCGTCTTTGTAGCACCTGCTAAGCTTCCACGGTGGATGTCAAGTGCTTTGTGCAGATATGACTGGGTGATGGCTAGCATACGATCTCTTGTAGCCTGTGTCAGAGGCTTGACGGTGGTCTGGTCGGCCATGCCCCATTGCTGATATCCTGTCTCCAGGCACTTTTCAAGGGCAGTCCAGTGGCCTTCTAGCTTGGACTTTTGTTCAAGGCATTCTAGGTGCATGATTGCGGTGCGTGGGCAGTTCCCAGAGTATGTTGGTGCTGTACAGCGTGCCAATGGCCAGGCACTCTCAGCATGGATGACAACCTCAAACTCCTCAATGGTCTCACCTATACCAGGATTCACGGTAGAGGTATCAATGGCTTTGAACTGGTTATCGAACTCGTTTGTTGACATGATGCTAGTGCCTCGTGTATGAATGGATCCCCGAGAGGATGTGCTACTCCCAGCTAGCATCTCACTTCCTGGCGACAAGTCATCTATGCCTGAAAAGCACGGCATGGGGATATCATTGTGTGGAAGTGATGGCAGACCGTGTGAATACATAGCCAGGCTATCGAGAGTGTAATCTGCGCCAGTCCACATGAGATCGCCATATGATGTGTCCGGCGAGACAAAGGGCCCAGCACCTATCTGTATAAACTCATCTATGCTACCCGAAGACGGCAGCTTTGGGCTATGTTGCTTTCTAGATGTTGGCGATGCATGCTCTGGTAGAATGTTTACTGGCGAGCCATTCGACTGTGACGCCGAGACTGCATTTACATTTGTTGCTGCCTGTACAAGTTGCTGCTGTTGCTGTTGCTGTTGCTGATCGGCCACCTTCAACCCCTCAACGTTCAAAAAGGGCATCTGAGGCACTTGTATCTGTTGTTGCTGCTGTTGCTGTTGCTGACAAGCGTGTGCCTTGTTCACGCTTGTCACAGCCCGTTTTGGCATTGGCACAGTTCTGGCAAGCAATAGGCGTACGGCCGGTCACACTAGGAAGGCCATTGGGCGTAGAGCTGAGAGGATCTTGTGCCTCATGATATGTAGAATGGTGTCGTTGCAGAAGATCACTAAAGAACACATACATATAACGTATCAGCGGATCGGCATTCTTTCAGACACTACAGAACAGAGGAAGCTCTTGATGTTCAGGATATCATTTCATGATGGGAATAAAGAAGGGGCAATGTGAAGGATGACGAAAAGGGTCGAAATATCGAGCCAATATCAAGTTTGGAGATGGGATGCCAGTGTTGCCAGCAGATATCAGCCTCAGCTGAAGATATGCCGGGTGGTGATTCTGCATATAGCAGTAGATTTACAAGGCAACGATGATCGACCCTGTCTCCCGGGGCAGAAGATAATGACATGAGGAATATTGGCAAAGCATATGGCGCATCAAAGCTCAAAGCGTAGCAGAAAACAGAAGAGAGGGGAAACTCACCGGCGAGTGAATGATAGTTGGCATCCAGTGCAGCGATGTGGCTTGACGTTGGTGTCTATGATGATCAATATTAAGTCAGCTCACGATACAGGCTAGACTTCGATAGACAAAAGGAACATATCAACATGCTAGGCTAGTAGGTTAGGGTAAACTTACGGGTGGGAATGTGCCTCTCGAGATGTTCTTTGCGTGTGAATTCCTTACCACAATAGGCACAATAGACAGGCATTATGGCAGAAGGCGATTTCACTTTCCAGAGACGAGAATACTAGAAATTATGACTAGATAAAGATAAGAAGAAGGCAGGAGAAACAAGTAGGTACAAAAGTAGCGAGAGTAAAGGAGCAGAAACGAAGCTGCATCCAATGAAGAGAAAGCTCAATAAACGAAAAAAAAAGCTAACAGAGTCTATGCAGTAACATGGACAATACTATGTATAGATTTGAGTATTAGCAGGTAGATACTCGATGATGGTTCGTGGGGTCGTATATCGTGAAAGTGAAGGGTAAATGGATATTATAAGTGCACTACACGCATCACTGATAGATGTATATCTATAAATATACAAACATGGATAACTAAGGCACAGACGTCGTAGAATGAAGTGAGCTCAGATAGGCGGTAACATCTGTTATAAGTGAAGTGGATGGATGACTGGCAGTATATAGTGAAAAGTATCCGGAGAAGTATGCGACAGAAGGGAAGATAAAGGAAAGAGGGAAAGCAAGCTTCTTACATAGATCATAAAGTGAAAAGAGGCAGTGAGAAAGAGATCGATAAAAAAGATAGATAGAAGATGTGTCCGGGGCAGTAGATAAGGTAACGAAAGGGCTGGGTCGAATACGGGGACCCTCAAGGTCATATAAGACGGCGGCAGCCAGGTGATGAAGACGAGGGGCGGAAAATAACGACTAGAAGAGCTAGAAGAACTAGCAGAGCTAAAAGTATTAAGAGAGGCCCAAGCTAGAATTAACTACAGCTGGAAATGAAGCTATGGTAACACTTGTTGTCGGTTGAAAAAAACAGAGAGAAAGCTGGGCTGGTCGATATCCTTTCTACTGCTCAAATAGGCGAGAGGGTTATATTATGTAGAAAAGGCCACAATAATACAGTAATCCCCAGAGGAAGCAGGTGTATATGTATGAGACGCACGGTAATAATAACAATAATAATAATAATAATAATATTTTTTGATCACGCAGTAAATATGCAACAGACCAAACAAAAAGTACAAGAATAAGCTGGTGCTGGTGGAAGAAAAGACGTATTAGTATCTCAACTGACAACGTTAGAAGCCAAGCCAAAATAAAAGGCAAAGATCCAGAAGCAAAGATAGATTTACGAGAATCAAATAGATATTGATTGGGAAGGAAGAAATCAAGTACTAAATAGCCAGCTAATCGGTAGGAAAAGAATCGCTGACAACAAGCTGGAGAATATGCAAAAGCTCTACTGAACTGTAAATCAATATGTGAATCTTCTACTAATAATACTAATACTAATACTAGATCAAGACGAACGGACGAGTTTCGTCTTAATCAAGATATAAAAGATCAATTCATTTTATTTAATAAAGGATGGTCACAGCCCGAATGGGAGAACCAAACCCAGAAGATAAATAAGACCGGTATTAAATCTTTAAAAATAGCATGTATATTTAAGAAACGAAACAGGAATAACTAACAGGAATAAAATATAACAATAAAATCAAGTAACAAGTACATATATCAGTATCAGTATCAGTATCAGTATCAGTGACAAGATATCCTACCCATTAGAGAGTTCAGCATTTCAAACTCATCCGTTTCTTCAGACTCTCCAAAACTTACCAAAAGTATCAAGGACTGAATACTGACAATACTTATTCTCTATGCTCGGTTCGAGGCAGTATCTTCTACCTTCTACTTGAAGTGTCTATACAGATAGTTCATGGAAAAAGGCGTGCACGGCTATAGAAACTCTACTCGGAATTCAGGCAAGCCGAGCAAGTCATGATTTCCCCTTCTGGTCTTCTAACCGTGCTGGACTGTGCTGTGCCGGCGCAAGGGGATTCAAAACGAGGAATAACGAGGGAAAAGGGCCAGAGACATAGAAAGAGGAAGAAGTTGCACTTGAGTTCCTCTTTATTTTTTTCATATAGTAGCGTTTATAGGGCCAGTTAGAACCTAATTTCAACCCACTGAGAGAAAGACGGTAAGGGGGAATTATAGGTTACTTGTTCTAAATATGGCCTAGCACAGAATGTAAGAACAAAATAAAAATAAAAAAGGTCGCAACACGTTATGACTAGCTTTTACGAGACTTGATTTCCGTTCCTGATTCTAGCAGTTTACCTTTCAACACCTAACGGCTTAGTATAACAACCCTTTTTTCTTCTATGATCCTTTCTATTCAAAATACTAACATTGCTTAACTCCGCTCTAGCACCAGGGATATCTATTTTTTCCAGGTTTTTTCTTTTTTTTTTTTTTGCTTTGCCGGGCGATTATCAGACGTTAGTTCAAACAAAGTCTCTTTTTTTTTTTTCTTTCTTTTGTATTCTATCCCTATGTCTGGCTTATCAGGACAAAGGTCGGAATTCTGTTTCTAAACTTACCAAACCAAGCGCCTTAGCTGGCACTGTTGATACCAAGAGTCTTTCTCCTTGATGTTCGGGCCAAATCTAGGAGCCGTTGAAATTTGACGCCCGCCTGGCCTATAGTTTCTCTTGTTACCTCTGCCCTCGAAATCCTCTTCTGACTCGATTCAGGTCGTGATCGTCTCTGCTTGATTTCAGCCCATGCCTTTTGTTTTGCTGCTGGTGTCCAATTCATGTTCGACCTCTTCTCTTTTGGGTCAGTCCCTAGAAATAGGCGGTGATGCTTGACCATTGTATCCCACTTTCCACTTTTCGTCTGCCAAAATACATTACATGCACGCCCTCCTCCTCTTTCGTGTGTTTATTCTCACGTAAAATCTACAGAATATACATTGCTGTCGTAGAGACTTCGAGTGCTCATCAAGTACGTAGGGCCAAAAGGACGCCTGCGTAGTATCTACTAGATATTCCTAGACAGCCTCAACAGCAGCCCACTTGTCTATATTTGAAGTTCGTGCGCTGCTGCATCTACCACATGCTACCGTGGCCGTCATGTTGAAATCTTTACCATATGGATGTACATACATACATATGTCCATGCTTCTAGACGACACTTGTCTCGTTGGGAACTCCAGTGACAAGAAGAAGAAAATCACCTACGATGCTGCTCAAACCGTGCAGGCATCAAGCTCCTGCTGTCAGTGCCAGAAAACACTATCAGGCCCTATAACCTGCTATAATTATATCGAGGGCACTGAGAAATCTACGGAATCGCTCCAACACTTCTGCACGCCCCCCTCGCGGTGTCTATTTGATTATGCACCCCCATGTCTATCTGTACTTTATTCTTTTTAGGTCTTATTTTGTCCTATCGAATTTGTTGCCTTTTCGTTTATGGTAGTAGTACTATCTATCACTACTAACGACTTAATGTCCAGAAGCCCCCCCCTCCGTGTCCGTGTCCCAAAGCTCATTAGCGAAGGTATTATTGGTGCAAATTACTAGTCAAGTAGTCTGTTCTTCCTATTTTCTTGGCCCGGCCTCGGGACCCGTGAACCGGCGGGGATGCTCCTTGATATCTTAGTACTAGAACCCAGTAAGTGGACGGCATTCGGTATCATTGTCAGTAGTAGTCTTGATGTTTTCTTGTTCCTCCGTTCTTTCTCTTCTTCCCTCATTCCTGTTAGCCTTATCGTGATGTTTAAGTCCTATAGCCTCAAAACTAGAACGCTTCCACTTGTTCCCCGTAAAGATGAGGAAACAAAGGACGAGCCCTTGCACAAAGCCAGCGGGTCAATATAGGCCACAAAGACACAAATTAGCAAGAAGTGGGCTGCCCAGTGCTGTGCTCAGATATGAATTCACATTTGTGTGCCATACACATCAACCAGGCGGTTAAGAGTGAAATATTCTTGTTGGGTAACTCACAAAATACACAACCGAAAAAAGAACATGTGTGGGTGAACAAAACCACCTAAGCTCAGCATCCAAGACACTCCCTTCACACTACTTATCACTACGCTGCAGAAACACCGCTATTTCTACTTGTTGTTGATGCTACTATCAGCACGATTCTGGAGGCTTATGATCGACAATCACCCTCCTTTTACTACCCATGCGTCCCCTTTTGGGAAAGTGAAGCGCATGAACCTATAGGTTGGCACACAGATTCTTTTCAAAAGCCGAACGGTGTGTGAAACGAGGCGTAAAGATCTTTTCAATATCATATCTTCTGCATATATGTATATATGTATGTATGTACATAGTTAGTTATATGGGTTTCTGGTCAATATACACCATTGTATGAGAAATATAGTAAGTAGCCCTTATCGTTCTTTTGATTCCAGCAGAGGTACTATTGTCTTCATAAAGTGATACACTACAGATTGTTTGAGTACAATATGGCAACTATACCACAACGCCTCCCATTACAATAATATGGTACTAGCGAAATAAGTCAAAGACCTTTTCCCTGGCAAAGCTAGAAAATCATCATCAACAATTTATCACGCCAATAACATATATATTCTATTCTCTTATGTCAAAGCACACCCGCCCTTTTCAAGGCTTACACATCCATTGATAGATCAACAGATATCAAACTAGTTGCAACGATGAGGCGCTAATATATCACGGGAAATCTAAATGAGCAAAAAAGCCAGACTCAAATACAAATTTCAAGTTATGATATTTTGTTTATCATCAGCTCTATTCAAATTTATCCAGCTATGACTTGTAACATGTAACTTGTCTAGCCGTCTTGTGCTGCTTTCTAGATCACCTTAAACTTCTTTTATCTGGAATCCCATTCAGCTCATTCAAGTTACAAGTACCAAACATGATGTCACACATTAAACGTAGAGCACAGTAACCCAAAAAAGCATATTTCTTTGCTCTGACATACAGTATGCTAAAAGACAACCGAAAAACAACAGCCAAACCAGCGGTTTTCTTGGCTCAGCTCTAAAAGCTGATTCGACGGGCTATTAAGACAACGCCTCTTGGTTCTGAACACTAAGAAACGGTTGTACCCTTTTTGTTACCCTAACAGAAATCCCAGCCTTCTTTGATTCTCCTAGATGCAACTTTGATACAGACAAACAGGTAGCGCAAGAATAGCGGTTGAAGTACTGCACAACTTGCCCGGGTACAAAAACCCAAACAGGCAATGTATCATAATCTTCAGAACCATAGGGTTAGGGTGTGAGACTCACATATTTCGACCTCTTCTAGCTATCTACTAATTTATTTGTCTTTTTTTTTCGGATGATTCGGTAAGTCTCAGTGGGTATACTGATCCAAGGCCTAGATCTTGTACGAGTCTTCTCCCATCTCGCCTTGCTATCTCAACTCTGACTAACTCTAGGTTCCCTTTTTCTTGTATTTTGTTTCTTGTCTTGAAGTCCTCCCAGTTCTCTATTTGACTTGTCCACCGTATCTCATCTCAAAGACAAGCAAAAGAAGAAGATGCAGAAGCACCATATTACTACCAAGTCTCAATTATTAAGTGTTACAAATGGCTTGGTAATCTACTTCAAAGCAATGTTATAGAATTCTGAGAAACTGAAATAGAAGTCGCCAAGGGAACACCATATGTCTAGCCATAGTCAGTCATTCTACTTCATCAAATCCATTTGAAGTCAGAGACCAACCACCCACACTATATTATGTTAGTCAGCAGTGATACAAAGTCTTACCCCATGTAAATACTGTATGATCTAACATATGTGCTGTGGTATATGATATATTCACGGCATATCACATATTGGCCTAAAACTAGTACAATCACGATATATATCATAGATTTCTTTTCCAACACACATATTGATCGCTGTATATAAAAACGTCTTCTCAACTCACTAAGACGAGAATATGTACTAGAGAATATTACGGGGAAAGGAGAGTTCTCAAAGTCGCCAGCAAAGACATGCATGCATACTTTTCTAGTTGCTGACCAGAACAGAACTTACTGGCCGCATGCTGATCTTCTCAACCAAACTCTGCCTCATAATCATGTGCCGTGTATCTATAAATATGTTCTATGCATGTATGTGCATATAATGTAGATTCCATCCTGATAAGTGCTATACTAAATACATGTAGGTCTCTCTACCACCCTACATCCAGGCACAAGGATAGATTTCTCGGCTCTTTGTTTCCTTTGCTTGTTACCTCTTCATCATGCCTAAGAGTCAGACAACTACATGTAATCTGGTAAGAAAATGTTGCTGATATTCTCCCTGTTCCTATTTCTAGCATATCCAACTCACCTAACATGTACAAGCTGACGCTCGCCATGTTAGGTCTTGCTACTGGCTACAGAACGAGGCAGGGCAAGGCATCTCAGAGAGTCAGACCAATTAAGATTCTCCCGTCAGAAAATATTAGTTATAGGCGTATCAAAAACGATCGAAGGTCCATCAAAATATCATTGAGAAGCTTGTAGTTTTGCAACGAAGGCTTTTCATTTTCATTGTATATGTAATTCTATCTACTAAACTAACACAGTACACTAATTTCGCACTTGGGGTTACAAACCCTACTTGGTCCCTTTCCCATAGTAACATCGCAAGGGCATCTTAACAACCGACTAAATTAAGTGTGTAGGCGAGAAAAAGCTTGCTTACTCTTTTCTCTAGTTGGCTGGGGTATGAAATTTTCTTTTCTGTAAAAACAAGCTGAGCCTTGCAATAAACTTTCCGAAGGTCGGGAGAGAAAATCCTTGCTTTCTTGGCGCGGCATGACTTTCTAGAGGTTTGCTGTTCATGATGTTCGGTTGCAACGGGATTCTTTTTTTTTTTTTTTTTTTTGTTTGTTTTCCTACTGCTTGCCAACTTGAACGACCTCTTGCTGGCTACAAAATTGAGCTTCATTTGAGTCAGCATTGCCATACACTACATGGTACGATGACTACGGCGGCCTTCTCCGGCACTTATAGTATGGAAGTCCAGAACTAAGAAGCATAAACGACACCAAACAGGACATAAGTTTGGCGTATTTTGACAATAATGTCATTGAGCAGCATCATGTGCCTAAGCTGCCAAATTATCAGCTTTCCCATGTAGCTTATGCTGAGTACAGAATCTGCCTTCCATACCTCGAGTTTGGAACCAAGGCTATTATAAGATGGAAGCTTCTGCATAACTACATGTGGACTTCTAAATAGAATAGATATGGTTGCTACCGTAGATTATACGGGAAGGAACAGGCGAAATAGTACCCGTAAATACGTGAAAGTAACCATTAGACAGTACCGCTATACAGAAGAAGAGAATAATAATAATGATGATGATGATTATAGCGTTGATTCTCGAGTGGGAGTATATGAATTCACACTCTTACGAGATTCTGACAATACGAGATAGGCAAAAGTCCCTATAATGGATATTGGTGCAAAGTAGAGAAAACGACGAACCATAGTACGTAGACAAAAGTATGCTAAGCTAGAAATTCCTGTCTGAATCGGTGCTTATATTTATGGTGTTCATTTTAACAACATAAAAATCCTGCACTTGTATCACAATACAGGATATACCACCACAAGTGAAGCAAATCCAGCGTCAAGAGCCTAGCCATGAGACTCTTTTATTGGCAATGGCAGGCCTGCATCTGAAGAATCTTGCAGCCCAAAATGAAGAGATACTTGATCAGCTAGGCATAACCCGCTGAGCTACTAGAAGCAGAAATTTAGTTGGTCGATCTCGTAAGCTAGTACTGCCAAGTCATTGTGTGGCTTGCATAGAATGTGACTGTGACCAATTAGTCTTTGCGTTCTTTTTGAATTTACTTTACCGGTTCTTTCGTTTTCCCATTCATCAGCCCCTCTGTTTGTTTTCTTTGCTTTTTATACAGAGTTGATATACAGAGTATTATGACTCTGATGTGTGAGTGCACAATATACCGACTTACTATATTAGTTCGTACTCAAGTGACATATTTCGAATTTCTGATTGTTTATATACGATGAAAATAACACATGTATCAACATGTCCTGCCACTCATCTAGTGCCAATCGTTACCCTTGCCGAAGAGGAAGAAACACGGAAAAAGAAAACATTAGAATAACCCATTGTGGCCGTAGAAACAGAAACAGAAACAGAAACTAAAATATAATAGTTACCCCCATAGCCTTGACCAGCCGCAATATTGCCATGCTTCTTATATGTAACTTAGATACATATCATCTATCGTATGGCAACGAAAGGTCCAGAATCCGGTCTACAGCACTGTTGAGAAGCGAAGACTGGCTCGCTAGTAGGACGAGTCCCACGAAAAGAAAGAATCGTTTATCATGGCTCTGCTGGGATTACCGAGTCTAGCTGTCATGATAGTCCCAAGGGCTAACAGCTTAGCCTTGTTATGATATCACCTTTGGTCAAGCGTACACACGGAATCCGACATGTACATGTATTTGTATTCGAGTATTTATATTTACTATGTAGTTCTAGTATTTGCCACACTACATTCATCTTTAGCCAATCGGAGAGAGCCTCATAAAGATTTCATGCCTACTAGGCTTCTGCTCATATTTACATGGTGGCCGCATCCTAGCTGTGATATCGTTTACATCGGTTTGGCTATCCATTATACTGAAGGAATTCTTACATCGTGCAGGTTCTCACTCAATAAAGTCGCCGTCTAGACGATATAGAAAGTTAGGCTCCTATATAAGCCATCTATCTGCCCATCATAGTTAGTCTGATCTGCATTGCAGTTTCTGGGAGCAACAGTAGCACTGCTTCTGCATTTGTTTTCTTTCCACCTCTTTCTCTGTTGCTACCCTGTGGTATATATGCAAAAATGGTAAATGAATGAGATACTTTATTACTATCGGCAGTCCATCTCCCGGGAACAAAAAAAACACAAAAAAAGATCATCAATACTGAACCATGACCAAAAAAGAAGAGTAGTCTATAAGTGTGAAACAGTGTGTAAGACGTATTTTAGTGTATAAACTTGAGAAGTAATAGCTTCTCTGTGTGATACATGCTGGCATACTCGGAACCATATGACATAATAACCATCATGTTTATATAGAACTGGAACTCCCTTGGCAACACTAAATACATTAGGCTGTCCCTCTTTTCCCAACTTTGGTGTCAAGAAATTACCTTGGCCCCTCTGTTGTGATCTTCATGCCTTGCTCTGTTTGCCGTAGGGACAAAAGGAACACATTGTATGGTAGCGAGGAGCGCACGCTGACATGAAAACCACGGCATGTATTGATTGTACATGCACTTTACATGTTACTGACTATCCTAATGCTACTATGACAAAAGAACGCATTGTATGCATGTTTCCATGCGACTTATTTGTGCCAGTGCTGGTTGGCCGCTGCTATTGCTTCTATTGATACCATCTTGCACGGCATTTTTTTTTTTTAGCTAGCTGCCTCTGATTTTCTATGGCCATGTCTTTCTACTTAACAACCCTAATAGATGATCTACCGGATAAAGCCATATAAACCTGTTTAAAGGGGGGGCTACAGCAGTTCGTTTCGTCTGCTCAAGCAAACAGACCACAAACTATTCCTTGGGCCTACAAGCTGGGGAGGGAGGATTGTCTCTGCTATAGTTTCATTTTGGTTAGGTAAAGAAATGTAGTATTGAGCGTGATATTTCGTTATCTTGTAGGCTCTGTAAGGACTAGTAGCCGATCTGACACACATATTTGTACATGCAGCCACTTCTTTTATATAAGTGATTTCTTTTCCATTGGCCGCGGTATCTTTACGTAGTAGCAAAGTAAGTAATGTGAGTGGACGGATACACGAATGGCCTACCACCAACGATATACGACTGGCTATATGTATGTTACTAAGCTCTCAAGGATAAGTCAAAAATAGCCTCGTTATTTGTGTGGCACCCACTCAATCTAAGCTCTAAGAAGGAGGTCGAGGTTGGATACACAAGAACCGCAGGGGCTATATTTTGTAGGGTGCAAAAGAGTTTATTTGGCTCATCCTACAATGTATTTGTACCAATGGATACCTGCGAGATAATCGTCATGGACTATTAAGGGCATCGAGTCTCTACTATATCTATAAGTAGACGCTTGATAGAAATGACAACCCCCGTAGCGACAAACTATCATATTGCATGTTTCTTTTAATTGTTTTTTTGTGGAATGAGCTAGCAACAATGAAGCAACGGTGTTTCGTCGTTTTTTCTTTATATTTCCTCTTGCTGCTAGTCGTTTTTGGATAGGTTCTACTTTTTTTTTTTATCAACCACCCTCTTTATCTCATGATTATGGCTTATTCTTGATATCCCAGGCTACCTTGGCGCCTGAAGTAGAGATAGTTGCAGGCCCCTTGCGTTAGATTTAGTGGTGAGTCTTTCATTTCCTAGCATAGGCCATGGCTGTGTCTTGCAAGAGAAACCGTCTAGAGTCAACCGCGCAATTACAATGACGCCTCTAGGGCTAGAAGGGAGTGTTGCGAGTCTACTGGAATCACATTTAGCAGTACTAGTATCGTATGTGAAAAGAAAAGAAAAATCGACGTCACATCTCTCGGCTAGTATAAAGGAACACCAACAGGGCCCTACTTGGATTCAGCCGCCCACACATCTGGGAGTGTCAGTACATCAGTATCATAAAGGCGTGACTATAACTATAACTATAACTATACATATATACACTACATTTAAGTTATTTCATAATTCGTTTTTTCATTCGTTTTAGTAACGGTATGTAGCTGGACATAGTGCCTTTACTGATTGTTGAGACCAAATACGTCTGATACGTTAAATAACGAGCATTCCGCAGCAGAACCATCCATGCTGGAGCAGTCTATACAGTACATGCATATATATTTCTGATACGCATATTATGATCAATAGCATACTTTTTTGACTGCCTTCAGCTAAAATGCCATGTAGAGCAGTATATTCTCTCCTGAGGTCATCTGAGTCTCCGTTAACACCGGTGGTTTAGTAGCTAGATAGTGCTAATAATACCACAGTTTCAGTAGTAGCAGAACAAACAATACTGGCCCATGGCCAGGCCATCTCACATGCATCTTACAACCGTATCATCGTTACTGCACCTCGTAAACGAGGCCACCATCTCGACATGTATCAAATCCGTATGTACGTTGTATGTGACTCTACTCACCGGCTTCTGACCCTAAGTGCCGACACGGACGATTTTGGGCAAACAGCAAGCTCTACTATTCTTTTCCTATTCTGCTCTTATCGTCGTATTTTGCATCGCAGTTTCTTTCCCTGTCGTGCGTTGACTATTTCACATGATCTACAGTAGGCTTTGATTTGCGCTTCTTCTGCATTCAACTTGCTATTGCGACTATAAATCTGCTATATCGTCGTATCAGCTGTTATACAGCTATACATATATGTATGCCCATGGTACGTGCTACGGCATTGGATGGGGCGGCAAATACAATGAATTGAAACTTTGCCACGCCTACTAGGTATCCCGCACCGTAGCCGCGCTACTGATTCCGGTTGTAAGTTTTGTATACAGAGGAGGCCTGGTGCTGGGGATTATGGCCAGATACAAAGCTACTAAACTCATTTATACTCTTATGGGCGCATAACACCATGTTCTGTAACCGGCTACGGCGCTGTGACTGTCTCAGTACTTCCATGGTATCAAGTCTAACCACACCTGCTGTCTTTTGGGTTAGAGTGTCTGTGTAGTTTATCTGGAGCTGAAATCGATCAGAACAGAAGAAAAAAAGGAAACAAAACAAAAAAGAGGTCTAAACGGCTGTGGCCAGAATTGGGCTGCCATATGAAAGAAAGACTATAATACTGTACTTTGTACGTACTATAGTTATAGTACACAGTACATATATTTTTAGGCTGGGAACTCAGCTTAGACTCACTTTTGATCACAAACTCAAAGACCTGTCTATATATTCAGAACTACCTATTGGCGGTGAGTTTATATATCCCAATACCAACTGTGCGATGGTCCTTTTGCGAATTGACCCACCATCTGTTAGCGTAGTTGTAATAGAACATTGGCGCTGACAGCTAATTTCATGGATTCATTAGGGATTTCAGGGTTTAGGGTCTCCTATTTTCCATGTAAGTTCTCAGGGTCAAGCGCTGTGATTGCTAAACCCGTAACCCAGCCTAGAAGATCGCCCACAACAAGCCACAAAGTTAGTTTCACGCTGGCTGTGTGGCACCCTGCTAACTTGATATTCATTTGATTGCCATTACTTTATTCGCCTAGAGGGAAAGAATCGCGGAATTAAGAGAATCAGAGCATGGAAAATGCCAATATCAACAAACAAATACATCAAGGCGCCTGCTGTAACGTTAGTATTACGGGCGATATCGAACTTGTCATAATATTCGCGCCTGGTAAAGCTCTGTTTTTCTGGCCTCATCTGCTACATACATACATACATACATATATAGATATCTGAGGCTTGGTATGCGTGTTTACAGGTCATTACGCTTAGGGAACTTCCTCCATATATTCTGCACACCTATGTGATGTGATACAAAAAGCGGCTCTGTACTGCTTCCTTTTTCATATCATCTTTGTACATGGTAACTCTCGACCTACTTCTCGACCTACTTCTCGACCTACTGATACAAAAAGTCGCCTTGCCCAGTTGCCATCTTCTACTATATTCGGTTACAAAAGTCAACAACGTAAACCCCTCTCCTAGACGAACCAAGAAAAAGGAATTGCCGAACGAAAGAAATAAGCGTCCGGGAAACCCGGCAGTCTATTACAGAAGCATTTCAATATTCTCACTGGTGGTTTGTTAACCCAAATACAAGAGGGTTCTACATATTTATGTTGGCCATGCATGTAGGCATGTAGGCTGAACCTTCATGTTTGCCTGTCACTTTCATGTCTCATATCTCGTATATCATATTCTATAGCGAGTTGTGTTGATGAGGTCAATTTGCTATCTTGTCGTTCTATTTACTATTGCCTATGCCATATATACAGTGATGCCTGTATTAAGCCTCCATGTTGCATGACATTAGTGTTTCTTCTTTGTTTTGTTATTTTTATTCTAATGAGATCGGCGAGTTTCTATGTCAATTATCCATTCTGTCATCATGAACTTTTTACTCGAGGATTCTCTGTTGCCAGCTAGCAAGCTAAGGCTAGACAAATATGGCACCATGAACTCCTAGCTTTTTTATCTAGAGGAGTTTCCCACAGTAATCACAAACCTTGGTTTGTCTTTTTAGATCATCAATATTAGTATCTTAGAGCAAATAGCAAGATCGTATAGAAGAGAAGAGAAGACTAGGATTTCTACGCCATTACTGATTGTCTACAGCCTCATAGCTGTCTTTTACGCCCTTATAAACATATGTGGTAACGACTTCTTTTGAGACCCACGCTATTGATAAACTACATGAATTTCCATACAGCATATGGCGGTCTATATATATGCAAGGGACTTTCACTTAGTGCCGATATATGCATAACTATTCAACATAAAAACCCATTAGTAAGTGCTAGCAATATCATCAACCATTTGTTATTTTATATTTGTAAGTAATAGTCAGCATTAGTCTCAAATACGTATAACTAAAACATTCGCCAACCAAGATGAAAAGCTCAAAGTTTAGCATTACATTTTAAACTTGTTTAGAACTGTATAAAACTATTAAACTAGTAGTATTGATTAGAACACCCATATACAGACTAGATTACAGCATTTTATCACCCTCACCTGAAAGTTAGACTTCTTAATAACTTGATTATATCAATCCACGAAGGCGTCATTCATTATGCGCATGTGATCATAAGACATCATGGTTCCCGGGCATATCCTTGGTTCCACCTGGAAACATAGCGTGATATACATATAATAAGGGATATATAACCTTTTATAAAGCCATACGTCTTCGTAGAAGTTCGTTTATAATGTCTTCTAACTATATGTTAAGGATTTATGTGAATCTTGGCTTACTCTATATACCTATCTGCTATACATATGATCCATTCTTTAATAATTATAATAGATATCAACCGATTGGTTTAGAATAAGACAAGCTAACTCATTTATTTTCCGTGGGAGTAAGTCTGCATTTCCATTATCTTTCTTCGCATGTGAGGAGTTATCTTGCTCAGATCTACTTGTAGATATAGGGCCCATGTTGTGCTTTGCTTCTGATATTCTGCTAAGTTCTATTACATCTATTCGTATAATGATAGGGATTTAATATACGGTAGTTGATGTAAATCATTTTCAGGAATTAAGATCAAGCGTCGTTATATATTTTAATCAAGTAAAGTTACTATACAGTGATTGTCACTACTTCCATGAACTCCGTTGATGATGCCTAGTCTTGATCACAATAAGCATCCTCATCTTCCTTTTCCATGTTGTTCGTTTTTCTTCTATTGGCTATATATGTCCTTTCAGCTAATCCTATGCCATATTAGCTAACTAACCTGTTTAGACACTATCGACTAAATAGCTCTAAACAACAAAACACAATAGAAGAACACGACAAAGGTGAAAAGAACACGCAGATTTATACGACGCAACAGCGTATCGTGTATCGATCCATCATTAACTCCATGGAGGTTTTAGCGAGATTTATGAGCTCCTTTAGATGCCTTTTTTCTCTCGTTTTTGGGTGATTTATGATATTGTATCTAACTCTTGTTCCCATTGTTTTTTTTTGTAATTCTCGGTTGTTTTATCTTGACATTATGATAGAACGACATGTCCAAGGAGGTCGGGATAACAATTATTCCTTATTCACATCTAGATGACCTATTGATAACTATCAAATGAGTGATATACAGTTATGGATGCCTGCATTGCCACACTGTAAGAATTACAGCATGCATCTTGCCAATAAATATGTATGTGGTCTTTGTATGTGGCTGGTACTATGATGTTTTGTGTTTCTTGATCTGTAGTCTTCTTTCTTTGTTTTGTTTCTTTCATCAAATCAGTATATCATAGATCAACTTATTTCCCTGGTCTTTTAAAAAAAAAAAAAAGAAAAAGAGAAGACAACGAAAAAGCAATATTCGCCAAAGCATATTGCCGAATTTTCATGTTCAAGTGCCCAACTTTGCGGTATGCGATTCTTTGAATTCAAGCTACTCCAGGTTCGACGGTGTACAGGTCCGTATATATGTACATTCCAGATTTCTGGTACTGGTTTTGGATGAAGATAACTTCTTTAGGTTTTGTGGCTATTTGTTTTCGCTTTTCAGGATACTAGTCGACGTTTTCTCTATTTCCCTAACCCCGGCCGTGGTGCTGTTGATTAACCCTAACATGGTGTGCTGATTGTTGTAGCCTGATTGGGGAGGGGCTAAACTCGATGAGAAATAGTACAGTAATACAAAGTATAATAGTGCTATGCTTAGTGCGAAGGCTAGAGCAACCTTGTCTTTTTGCTGTGCCGCACCCTCAAGCGAGAGAAAAAAAGAGGAGGAGGAGGATGATGTGAATTTCTCTAAGAAGGATAACAACTTTTTTGATAAGCCTAATGATGAGAGAAGAGTAACCCTCCTAATGAAAACTATAATATAGGCTATCGACGTGCGGTTACTCCAAGCTACGTTACTAACCGTTTCTGTACATAAGAAACGGCCCTGGACAAGCTTGATTAGTGATTAGTTATGTCATTTCTATACACTATCGTCAATCGAATTTCTCGTATTGCCTTGGAGTGAAAACGATATAAGAGTCGACACCTGACGAGCCTAAGATGATTGCTGTCAGACGAAGACTGTGAGGTCTGTTGGAACTGCCTGCCGCAATCTATTGAGCGGGCGGGAGTTGATAGTAGAAAAGATACTGGGCAAGCCAGGATACAATTTCCTGTTTAGATTCGTCCTTTGGCTTCTGAATTGGGCCTTTTGTCATGCATGCTGGTTTTGTATACTAGATATCAGCTAATTCCTTTGTTATACATATGTACGTCTTATGTTATTCTTGATAAAGATGGAATATCTAAGAAGAGATCTTAGTTAATACGCATGTTTGACTTTTTTTGACTTCTATCGAGTGTAGCGATTTGCAAGATTCTGGTCAATTACCAGTATCAGAACAGAAGATAAAATCCGTTTTATGCCTTACTTGCCTCTTCATGTTGGATTAGCACAATTACAAAAGGCCCTCATAATATAATATGACTAGTGGAATAGGCCAAGATAGTTGCGTGTAAGCCCTTGTCTGATAGTGGGAGATGAAAATTACGCCTTGGCATATGCTACATAATACAAATGCAGTACCTTGATGGTATTGAGAACGAGAGATGAGAAAAGTAAATGGACAGAGAAAGAGGGGTACAGGCGAATGCCCCTCCATCGATTGTTGCAAAGTATGCTGAATGAGTTTCGCTATAGTCAAAATGGGAATCGTCCTATGTCAGTAGACATGCGTTACTTCTATTACACGGAACTATAAGTTATTATACAACATGCTTTTTAAATCTGTCCTGCTAGCCGTCGTATCCCAACCTCAAATTTTCGTATATGGTAGACTAGTTGATTCGCTTCTTTACGATGCCATCATTAACTATGTCTGATTTATGTTCATCCACACAACCCCCCTTAGCTCGTCTGCAGTTTTTGGCCTTACTGTATTATGAGATGACACTCTCAACACCTTGTTAACCCTGCTTCTAATTGTCCTATTCACCACCTATTTGTGAATAGTGTGACGCCCTGTACAGACAGGCTCAGTTGGGCATTAACCATTATCGACCTAGCTCGTCCTTGCCTACAAGCTTTTGACATAAAGGGACGTTGCATGCATTACAGCTACTGTAAACCCGCAGAAGACCACCCATAACGATGCCTTTCAGAACACCATCGCTAGATAGCTATTTTCAATTGGGCTTGCCGTACGCTTATTTTGGCCGTAGAACCTCAAGGCTCTGATGCTTATTCTTATAAGTTGCCGATGCAGTTAAATTATTTTCCTTCGATAGTCATTGGCCTGACTTGTTTGTATCTTCGGCGGTGCTAAACTCACTCACCTGCTTAGTACTATGTACATATATATGTATGTATGTACTTTTAGTTGGATCATCCCGAACCGAGCCTACCAAATGTATGGATCATCACTGGCCAACAGCCTGTGCTTCTATACCCCCGCGTAACCGAATATCAG